>RQTK01001066.1:33181-63902 GCA_003991915.1 Elysia chlorotica
CTATCTATCTATCTATCTATCTATCTATCTATCTATCTATCTATCTATCTATCTATCTATCTATCTATCTATCTATCTATCTATCTATCTATGTTTATCTCTCTCTCTCTCTCTCTCTCTCTCTCTCTTTTGCCCCCACTCTAGAGTTTCGCTACACCTTAAATAATAATAATTTAAAAAAAAAAGATTTAACTCTGCAAGCGAAGAATTAGAAACGCCACATACAAAGGGTTTTACAGTGAGTTGCAGTAGTAGAAATAAAAACAACCCTCAAATAATTGGACTCCAAATGGCTTGGTTGGATGGTGTCATAAAAAAGACTAGCGCTGAAAAGAATAGTCTCATCATTTTTGCTTTGTTTTGTTTTTCTCCGGCTACAATCAGTGTCAGGCAGAGGATCAGACAATCAAGGCTAAAGCAGGGGATTTATGTTAATTAATTGTAAATAAGTACAGATAATATTGCATGAATAGAAATAAATTCGACAAGCGGATACCTGTGTTCCTTGCTTGTTAAACCGTATTATTTGCTTTTTATCTATTTAAAGTCGGCAAAACAGATCTCTGCTTGTGTGGACAGGCAGCAGAAACAGCCCAACATGTGCTACAGGATTGCAGGTTATACAGCAATGTTAGACAGTCCATCTGGAGGGAGAGAATAGACATGCACACGAAGCTATACGGGCCCCTTCCTGAGCTAGAGAAAACGGTAGCCTTCATTGCACAGGCTGGGATCAGAATTTGAAGAGAGTGTTGGAGAACGAGAAGAAGAAGAAGAAGAAGAAGAACAGCTAAATAAGGAAACGCCTACATGAACAAGAAGTTGAGAGATGTAAACAATAAACAGTTGATGCGGTTTTATCGCGTAAAATGGGCGGTTGTTGAGTTGGTTTAACGTCCAAAATCAGCTGCCGCACACGAGACAGGGCGGGGACACCATAACTCTTGTCTCAGGTGTTCACATTAAACTGACATTAAAACAACCAGTAGGGAGCGAATTTGCTAAGCACGCATCACGGACCTTTTGCGTCGGAAGCCGATGTTCTACCTCAGGTCCACCGCACCCGCGTGAAATAGGAGTGAATGTGTCGCGTACTAGTATTTGCGTAAATGTATTACATTATCTTGAAAGGAATGTAATGTGGAAATGAAGTTGATGTAATATTGCCGATCTTGGTATTTATGTATAGCTTGAGCTTGGCTTAAGTGTATTGTATGAGCTTGGCTTGAGTATATTGTATGCGCTTGGCTTGAGTATAATTATTGTATGAGCTTATATCATATACATAAATAATGAGAGAGACAGAGATAGAGAGAGAGAGAGAGAGAGAGAGAGAGAGAGAGAACAAACGACTTAACAGCGGGTTGCGTAAAGGCACCTTTTTTGCGTGAATAGTCAACCATATTCGATAACGTGGTATAATTATTCTCACGGAGGCACGGATCTATTTAACCAACTTTCATGCATGTTTTTGAAACCAAAGAAGGGAGGGGGGGGGGGTACCCATAGTGGTAGAGCACTCAGACTGTATCCTGGACGTCTCGGGTTCGATCCCACGAATTGGGCAAAACTATTTCATCCCCTACTGGTTTGGTCGATCTTAGTATGTCTAATGTGCCTGACTGATACACTTAGAAGTCCTGGCATATTCGCACTGTCTGTGGGACAGCGTGTACAATTTTCAGAAGTTAACCGTGGTGCTTGTCAACGTATAGGCTCCTAAGTCATAAGAGACGTTTAAGGTGAGAGAGTTTCTCCCATGTAAAGAAGATAGAGACGATTGACTACTTGTAGGGAAACAAGAAGTTGGTTCAAAATTTCCACTAAGGACTAACACATGGAAGACATTGCAAACTTCTCTCTCTCTTTGTCTCTCTCTCTCTCTCTCTCTCTCTCTCTCTCTCTCTCTCTCTCTCTCTCTCTCTCTCTCTAATAATTGTTTTCTGATGAACTGCTCCAAGGTCAGTTCTGGCTCTTCAACAATCACCGCAAAACTTAACAAAAAACTTGCTAAAAATAAACCTCTATTCCCCCCCCCCCCCCAGTCGTATGAAGTACAAATGATATAGAGTACATGTATTTTAGGAATGAGACAAGAATTTATACAATTGGTGTGACGTATTGAAAAAATGTTTTCATTTTGTTCAACTCGGTGCCTTCTTTTTTTTAGAAACCTTACATTTCCCTCAGTAATTGTCAAAGCTGTGTCCTTAAATTAACCACCACGAATTGAGTTTAAACTTAAGTGGATTATAACGTCAGATTTGTCGCCAATCTTGGGGCTTACTACTTTTAAACTCAATCATGTTTTTTTTAAACTTCAAACTATAAATAGTACAAAATCACGACTTAACTTTACCAAAGATGAGTAGGCCAAGTTACTAAGTTGCACAACCTGCTGAATACATGAATGGTGAACTGCATCTGACTCTTTCTTAAACATAGTGACGAATAACTATCTTATTTGGCCCTATTTAATAAGAGAATTCATTTTTTGCTGGAACAGCTTAGTTGCTATAGGAGCAATCATTCTAGTTCGCTGTTTTCATGAATGGCAATTTTGTGTCAGAAAAACTCACATTAATGTGGGCGGGAGTTATGTTATAAGTAAAGTTGAGAATAGGATAGTCATCAAGGTCGAGTATTTGTACTTGAAAGTCATCGGGAAATACAGGGACAAGTGACATCAACTCTGGACAACAGACACTACATATAATTAGGAATGACGTTTTCCCAGAAAGCCTCAAGAGTCTTTATAAGGAAATTATTATTACAAAAAAGCGATGTTGTCTCTTTCCTTATTCAAAGAAGAAATATGCATCCTTCGCGTTAAGTCTGTATAGTGTGGGTTTTCTCTAATTCATTGTACAGAATTTATGAAGTTGAATTTATTTGGATTACACAGATACTGAAGCCCGAAACATGATGTAAAAGGCAAAAAAAATTACAGCCACTACTAACACGAAAATAAGCATTTTAATTATTTTCGTATTAGATGTGAAAAAACAAAGCTGACTATTGTACGTACAATATCATTATCTTATTATGTACTTTAGTATTATAGTTTATTAAAACTATAGTTTAAAATAAAAACGTGGCCTAAAAGTTGAGAAGAACAATGAAGGTTATTTCCATTTTCTCAGTGTTGTTATGGATGTGCATTCTTTCCAGCATTCTTAGTGCAGCAGTAGAAGGAAAGAAAAACGTAAGTCGCTTTATGATAATTTTTTATGTAAGGAAATTTTAAATTAAGTTCATGTAAACTATTTGACTTAAAAAAAATTGGTTTTGTGTGTGTGTGTGTGTGTGGGGGGGGGGTACAAAACAACAACAACAATAACTAAACAAAAAACAAAGGCTTATTACAAAACTGTAGTTCTTCCTATCTGTGAAAATATATTATCATACAAACCCAAGTCTATTGTGAAAAATAAAAGGATGCGTGTAAAGTATTGTGTTGTTGAAGCGTTCACAAATTCCCAAAAAAGAGGAGAAAAGTGGGAATACTGCAAAACAACAAAGAATGACAGAATACATAAATATATGTTGTATATGATAAAACAGTCACAACTTGAACTTAAAAGATAAAGAAAACAAACTCGTGTATTATAATACATAAAGGACGTTTCGCCTTGCTACATGGCTTCTTTACTACAGAAAACATGTCATGCAATAAAGGCGAAACTTCTTTAAGGAAGTAAATCATGTAACCATGTATTATTGTCTACACATTTTCGGTCACCCCTGCGTCTGAATGGACCCTTGAACCTAAACAGTAAGCAATTCAGTGTTTCTAGAAGTATGATGTAGCCTTTCTGTTATGTAAGAATTATGAATATGGTAATGAAACAACTTTAGATTTAACGGCTTTAGTGCATTTCCAAAATCCGATTCCGTACTCAAAGCAAAATCCTTTAATTACACAATTAAAAAACAATGACTGAATAAAATATCAAATCCCATTATTTGCTCACAAAGAGCTCGTCCATTGCACGTGAAAGCAAAAACAACAGTCAACTTTACGACTTGTGAGCAGTTTTTGCTTCCTAGTACGACGCACTGGCACGAGCTGGTGAATTTAAACTGTCATGTGATATAACCAGCTATGCTTAGACAATATACATTGTTTTGAGAGTCACGCCTATTGTTTGAGCTGTATTTTAGTGTGGCTATGCTGTGCGTTTTCTAGCCCACTTTTATAGTGATGTATACACGATGTAATTGCCTTCTTCGATGCGCTAGAGATTTGGAATTGTTTGAAGATAGGCATACTCTCCTGGTTTAATGTCTCCTAGGGCGAGATACAATGGACTTAACCTGTCACATACACCGATTGACAACTGCACTCTCTATCCTTCATCCTCTCCCCCCACCTCCAACCCGTGTATTTTCCTTAAACTCATCTCCTCTAACTAATTTTTTATATAGCAATTTCAAACAAACCAGCATTTTGGTTCTATGTTAGAACCGGACTTTTACAAAGGTTTTCTAGTAGACATGTACAAATTGATATAACTGGCAACATTACTTTTCTGTGATTACATGATTCAATAGCAATACAATGTACGAAACGACAAACAATCAACATCTTTTGTTGCGTACAAACGAGAATTTGTTATCCACATAAGTGAGACGAGAAAGCGCAATTGAAGAGGTTTTTATGAGGGTTAAACATCCCATTTTTTTAGACAGATTGCGTCCTTAAGGCGAACCTACAGATCCGAGAACTAGGTGTTTACAAATCTGTCAAGTATTATTAATAAACTAATAAAAAATAATGAAATCAAGCCACTCTAAAGTCTCGAATGTCCCAGTTGGAATTTCAGTTCATTGATAGGAAAAAAGAGTATTTACAAGGACCAAGAAAGTTGGCTTTAATGGTGAAACTGATCGCTTTCGTTTCATTTACAATTGATAATACTATTAAAAGGTCACCATGAACTTGTAACCCACATCCTATCTGCCTCTCACCATCTATTCAACACGTCTCCACTTTGGAGTTGAATCATGGGACACATTTTGCGGGATATCACTACTAGCCACAAGGACTTGTTTGTTCTTTCCGCTTAAGATCGGGTTAAGCATAATAGTGCAATCATCTATCTTCATTGCCAGACGTACGCAGGAAACCTTGAAGCCAAAAGGATATTTAGTTTTAAGTTTGAAGTTTCTCTATTTCAATAAGTAGCGTTCTGATAACGGGGCCCATAACGAAAAACAAAGACTATAGGGAAGGGAATCTGCAAACGGCGTATAATCATCGCGTGGAACGCAAAGCCTTATATCTCTTTTAAAAACGAAATAAATGTATCTCCACATCGCAACCCAGCACCTCGCCAAGGCCTAGATTCAAACCTCAGTCGCAGTCGTTCTCTGTAGGGTTTAACGTCGCCTAGGTTCATCTAGGGAGTCCTATACGGCGGCGGGCATCAAGACTTACATCTGACAATTGTATGTGCTGCCACACACGAGACCGGGCGGCGATACCATGACTCCTGTCTCAGCCGGTCACATTATACTGACACCGACCAAACCAGTTACAGGGGACGAATATCGGACAAATAAATCTGCCGATCGTGGGATTAGATCCGCGGACCTCCTGATCTGAATACCAATGCTATACCACATGAGCCAGTCCCCCCTCCCCCGCCCCTCCTCAGACGGAGTCTTGTCCAGTGCCGGATTTAAGGTAGGACCCAAGGGACCTGGGCCCGGACTCCCCACCAAAATTCCCCCCCCCCCTTTTCCCACCAGAAGCAATCCCCCTTTAAAACGCTTTGTAAGATTATACATCTTGAGACAATCATAAGGGAGTGAGTGCCCCACCCTACCCCCTCCCCACCTGAGGTGAGCCCAAGGCCCCCTGCAACATAAATCCGGCACTGGGCCTGTCACCGAGTAGGATCTCTTATGAAACATAGACGAAGCAAATCCAATCAAATATCTCGTTTTACCTTTACTTCATCGAATGTGCAACCTCAGTTTATTTTGCTCAGTATGATAACCAGAGCTTTAAGAAGTCTTTAAATAAATGTCAAAAAGGTCGAACTTAAGACAGGAACAGCAAAGTACAGAGTTTATCGTCATGATTATCATTGCCATCCTTCCCTCTGGTACCGTATAGGCCACGAATCAGTGAGTGCCATCCATCTTAGGCACGTTATACATTGTCCAAGCAAAAAGATGATTGAAATTTTAATTTGTTCCTAATGTTCGCAACTCGAGAAGCCGGGACTTTTGCACCAGCTTCGGCCTAGTTTGTGTTTCTTATTATCATTATCTCTTTCTCTCTATCTCTCTATTCATCTATCTATTTATCTATCCATCCATCCATCTATCTATCTATCTATCTATCTATCTATCTATCTATCTATCTATCTATCTATCTATCTACCTATCTACACCATCTCTCTCCCTCCTCTGTCTTCAACATGTAATTTTTTTCCACCTGTTCTTGTTTCAGAGGCGCCAACAAAGATCTCCAAGACTCCACTGGAGAAACGTCGTCGGTACCGTAAACGATTGTACTTTTAGAACGCATTTCTTCGTAGAGATTCAGACTCAATTGATCCTGTATATTTTCCCCTCTTGATAACTTTAATTAATAAATACAAAAATTGATTAATAAATTAAAACTATAACTTAAAGGACTGTTTCTGTTACAAAAGCGTGGTATATACTAACTATATTCAATTAAAATAAAACTAAGTGATTAAATAAAAAAGATTCTTTACTAAATTAGCTAAATGTTTCATTGTAAATTACTAAAAAAAACATGCTAGGCTTTTATTCCTTATTCCGCTATCTAAGTTCTTTTTTAAAATAACCACAAGTTTCTTTTTTTATTTTGAGCCACATGTAAAATAATTACATTTCGAAGAATATATAAGGGACATCCTAATCAACGTAACCAAGCCTGCTTATACCGAAACGCTATAAAGATATTTTGATTTTGCAGACTGCGCCACAAACCAAGCAGGAAGAAAACATCTTGCTAGAGGAAGATCGAAGGTAAAGAGGCGATATTTCAAAATGTACTCAGTAACTTTGAAGCTCTGAGCTTTTTTTTTTCAAGCACTCGAACGAGAAACCAAAATATCTTAGCTAAAATATCCCTGCATAAGGGAACATTGTCAAGGCGTCATTATACACATTGCAATCAGTAGAAGTGGCAATGATTACGGTGTTGAACCACCCTTGCGGATGTACTCTATAGAGCGACGGAGAGAGTTCTTTCCCTTTCTCTGGGTTTACCGTCTTCTAGATTTCCTAGGAGGTCCCTATACGGCGACGGACTCCAAGACTGACGTCTGACAACTTTGTGTGCTGCCACACACGAGACAGGGTGGATATACCGTTACTCCTGTCTCAGCGGGTCACATTATACTGACACCGATCTAACCAGTGCTGGGGTAGACACATTTTATACCCCTCTGTGTCAAACCACTACGGAATGAATACCTCAGACTCTGGAGACACGGCGAGGAAAGCAATGGCAATATAACTCACCTATATAGCACCCTTTACAGATTTTCATTGATAAAAAAACGATATACTTTACAATATGAATATAATGTTATTGTACCCGGTAATCCCGATTACTGTTGATAAAAAAATTAATAATCTATACAAAACAGAATAGAAGAAGCTTCATATAACTGAAAAACACCTATGACTAAATAAAACTGTGAGCCAAAAAAAAATAGTAGAAAAAACAACTTACAAAGATGTTTGCCTAGAACAATTTAATTCCTGTTTTCCCCAACGCTCTGTCGAGCATGAAACCTATTTTACTTTCAAAAAGCTTAGCTTTTAGGTGAGTTACAGAGCAGTTTGGTGTAAGTAATTTATCAGGCAACAGCAAACCGGACTTCGTGTAGTTATAGCATTACACTATCAGAGAAAGATGTTCGATTCAATGTATTGTTTTTGAACACAATTTTTTTTTCTTTCTCACAGCCATGCCCAACAGAGCCGCCCGTTTATCCTTCCAACCACCCTAGTGGCCAGGGACGATCTGTTGATTCCACCGACCTCCAAAGTCGTCTCGATACGCCAACTCCACGACATACCTTACACCTCAGCCCCCAGCGTTCCAAGCGAGTCAAGGTTCCTTCCTCAGGCCAGAAAATAAGGTTGGTTTTGTTATTTCTTTTGTCCAAGACGTGATAAATCAATTGAAATGCCGCACATTTTGCATTATATACCGGTTCACTTTCTACATGCATTTCTTCGAAATCTATGAGGTAATGGAAAATATAAAAAAAACTACCGTCTCGATGTCATGAATGCAATGTGGGTTTCTTAGAATTAAAATCGAGTACATATGGGTGATTCCCTGAGTTGCCATTTATGCATTAATTAGATCTTATTCGAATAGTATGATTTTGACATATTGTACGATGATTTCAAGAAATCCGTTAAAAACTGACTAAGTCACCGTGGTTCACCATACAAACATTGCCCCTCCTACAGACTGGAGAGCCACGCCTACTACCACAATATGGGCGTGGTCAGCGTGTATCGAGGCGGGGCCTGGGGCTATATCTGTGACACGGACTGGGACATCCGGGATGCCGATGTGGCGTGCAGGCAGCTCGGCTTCAAGCGGTCAGTGTGGACATTAACGAAAGGCTTAGCAGTTAAAAAAATAATAGTTTTTTTTTTTAAATTGCAAGTAATGAGCAGATAATAACATAAAAACAACAACAACCAAAAACAAAAAATCGAAAAGAGAACAGCAACAACATCAACAACAACAACAACAACAACAACAACAACAACAACAACAACAACAACAACAACAACAACAACAACAACAACAACAACAACAACAACAACAACAACAACAACAACAACAACAACAACAACAACAACAACAACAGCAGCAACAACAACAACAATAGACGGCTCTGTTAGCTGAAGACAATTGCGGCCAAACACATTATTTTTTCCCTCAGTCAAACGTAAGGAAAGTGGTTAATTACTTTAGTCTTCAGCAAAGAAATGATGAATTATATCTGACTTTTAAAGGTTCGTGGTATAGTAGATAGACTCCTGATGTTTATAGACTCTTAATTCAGTCAAAATAGATTATTTTTATTCAGATCATTTGCTCTGAGCAGGACTGGAAAATTTACGCTTTCACGTAAAGTTTACTACAGAAGTAATGGTATTGGTATTTGTATCGAATAAATAGTTTGTATAATACATTTGGACATAGCGATTAGAATCGTCATTATTACTCAATAAGCATTAATCAGGCCTACATGTTGGTTTACCTAGGATGTTCATGATGGTGAGCCATCTGCACTAAGCCCAGCAAAATAGTAAATTTAAAACATTTTTGTGGCGTTCTAGAAGTATGGCACCCTTTCCATTACCCATTATCAATCTGCGTTCTCTAAAGAGACCATTTATCCTTACTTATTACAAATCTGTCAGTGAATTAGAAAAACCATAAGATCCACTTAGGCTTCAATAAAAAAAATAAGGAACTTTTCTTCATACTGACAGGATCATTTATGCACTAATTAGATCTTATTCGAATAGTATGATTTTGACATAATTATTGTAGGATGATTTCAAGAAATCAGTTAAAAAGCTGACTGAGTCACCGTGGTTCACCATACAAACATTGCCCCTCCTACAGACTGGAGAGCCACGCCTACTACCACAATATGGGCGTGGTCAGCGTGTATCGAGGCGGGGCCTGGGGCTATATCTGTGACACGGACTGGGACATCCGGGATGCCGATGTGGCGTGCAGGCAACTCGGCTTCAAGCGGTCAGTGTGGACATTAACGAAAGGCTTAGCAGTTGTAATAGTTTTTTTAAAAGGTGGAAGTAATGAGCAGATAACACCATGAAAACAACAACATTCAAAGTTAACAAATCGAAAAGAAAGCAGTTAATGGCGACCACACACATGAACATGTAAGGAAAATGGATACAAATTACTCTAGTCTTTCACAAGGAAGCGATACATTATACAGGAATTTTAAAGGTTCGCGGCGCGGTAAATAAGCTACCGTACTGAAGTCAATACAGACTCTTAACTCAGTCAAAGTAAGGAACTTTTCTTCATACTGACAGGATAACATAAAGGTACTACAAAATGGAGAATTTAATGAAATTTTCATTCAGGTACAAAGTTTACATTAACTATAAAAATACGTCTTACTTTGTATAATTAGCTTTATTCTAGACTTACAAAAGTAGAGTCTAAACAATCCTTTCCATTACAAATTCCCTCTTCTTTGCTGTGCCGTTTTAACTCATAGCGCTCTGTCGGCCAAAGATAACTCGACTAGAGTGGACGGAGGCAGCTTTGTCATGGGGAATGTACGCTGTTCGGGGACTGAGGCTTCGTTACAGAAGTGCCGGTACAGCCCAGCCCACAACTGCCCTTTCCACCAGGCTGCCACTGTGAGGTGTGAGGGGGATTCAGGTAGGCCTATTATTAGCCTTTATCATTTCTCTGGTTATTTTTAACGCCCACCTTGGTCATGTAGGGGCTCGGTGGCTCTGGGGTAGAACATTGGCTTCCGACGCAAAAGGGCCGAGTTCGAACCCTGGCGATTTCGCTCCCTACTGGTTGGGTCAGTGTCAGAATAATGTGGCCGGCTGAGACAGGAGTCATGGCATCCCCGCCTGCCTCGTGTGTTGCAGCGCATAAAATTGTCAGACGTCAGTCTCGGGGCCCGTCTACAATATAGTCATATAGAGCTGATGTTGGACGTTAAACCAACTCAACTACAAATACTTGGTCATATAGGGCGGGTCCTAATAATAGATAAATCATAGACTATAGATTTAGTGAGACGTTTCGCGGGGAGAACTTTGAGTGTAAGAGTTAGGACAATTAAGGCAGTAACTTTCTTCTTTAAATCTTAAACATATTATATAGGAAGATTGGTAAATCGCCTTAGTTTAATGTGAACGGCTAAGACAGGAGGCACGGTATCCCTGCCCTGTCTCGTGTGGGAGCACATACAATTGTTCAAGGTTAATCTTATGGTTCGTCCACAATATAGCCTATATAGTACTTAAGTTGTGCTTTAACCAACTCAACTACTCAACTGGTATATCGTTTAAGTCCCATTAAGAAAAATAGGTAGCAACCGTCATTCTAAATCTCTACAGCAACAGCACTGTTATCTTTTTTTGTAAAACGTCTCACTAAATCTAGTATAGTCTCTTGTTTTCGCCTGACTGTTAAACACAGAGAGGACGGAAATCCAGAACATGGTTTTTTCTCAACTGTTTGTACTGCATTGACACATACCAAAGGGAGTCAATGTCTATTTGGGCATATAAGGGCGGGTTTCAATACTTGAACACCTGACTCTCACAGAAAGACAGAAAGGGAATTTCAGAACGTTTGTCTCAACCACTTATGTTATACAAGATTTGTAAACAACTAATGGGACTCAAACCTCCAGGCCTCCAGGTTAAAAACGGCAAGCTAGATCCATTGATAGATCTGGGAGCGAATGGGCTCAAATGGTAGGGCGTTGGTCTCCAGATCAGAAGGTCAGCGGATCTAATCCCACGATTGGCAGATTTATTTGTCCGATTTTAGTCCCCTGTAACTGGTTGGATCGGTGTCAGTATATTGTGAGCGGCTTAGACAGGAGTCACGGTATCCCCGCCTTGTCTCATGTGTGACAGCACATAAAAATTGTCAGACGTCAATCTTGGTGCCCGTCGCCGTATAGGGACCCTCCCCCGCTATACACTTCTCCAGCCCCAATAGTGGTAAGATTTAAGTTCTCTCGGTTTCCTGAATACTGACACTTTAGTTAGTTTCTTAACAACAAACGTCAGCAGCAAGGCTATATTGTGGCCGGATCCCAGGGTTAACGTCTGACAATTTTACGTGTTGTCCCACATAGGCAGTGTGGGGATACCATGACTCTTCTCCCAGCCAGTCACATCATACTGACACCGAGCAAACCAGTACGGGAGGAATGGGAGGAATACATTTTGTCCAATCGTGGCTTTCGAACTGGAGACCTGCCGACTGGGACACCGCCATTCTATCACTAGTCCACCCTCTCCCTCAGTTTCCCGAATAAATATATTATGTCATATTATGTCTTATGAGACTAGGGATTAGCACAAATTCGAACATCTGGTCGCTTGCACGTCATTCCAGGGGACTAGTGACTAAGATATCCAAGGCTTCTGTAAGAAAGTTCAGTTGAATATTTCATTATGCTTACAAGTTTTTTAATCTATGATTGAAAAAACAACTTTAGCTATATTCATGGTCTTTTATTTCCTCTGTTTTCGCTGTCTCTATTCACCCCACCCCCCTCTATACATCTATCTATCTGTCTATCTATCTATCTATCTATCTATCTATCTATCTATCTATCTATCTATCTATCTATCTATCTATCTATCTATCTATCTATCTATCTATCTATCTATCTATCTATCTATCTATCTATTTCCTTCTCTCTCTCCCTCTCTCTCTCTCTCTCTTTTTCTCTTTTCTTCCCTCCCTATATCTTTCTCTTGATCTATCTAAATCTGCATGAATCCTGTCTCTTGCTTCTAAGTCATCACTTATTCATCATTTCCCCTCCCCAGGTTGCCCTGAAGGGTGGATCCCAGGTTTTGGCAAATGTTACAGACTCTTCGCTGACATCGCGAACATCAAGCTGGCTGCAGCCTTTTGTGCCATGCAAAACGCTAACCTAGTTAATGTTCTTTCCAAGGAGGAAAACCACTTTCTGTCAAACTTCGTCATCAACTCAGCCCCAGGCAAGTTCATGTTTTCAATTTGAATAATTTCTCAACCTTGGGTCGAAAGTACAATGGTGTGATAAGCCTACGACTCGTGTTAAGATATAAGAATAAGAAGAATTACGACGAGTTCTTACGACCCTTAATACTTAGTTTGACTTTGAGTTTGATTTTGTTGCTGAAAGTCCAACGTCAGTACTGTATAAGCTATATTAAGGATGTGCCTCAAGACTAAAGTCCGAAATTTTTACGTGCTGCCACAAAGAGACATTGTGGAGATACCAAGATTCAAGTCACAGCCGTCACATTATAGTGACACCATCCCAATCAGTAGGGGGCGTAATTAAACAATGCTTTTTTTCCACAGCCAGTAGATCTTTTTCAAATATGTATAATTGCCACTCACAATTATAGTTAGCTTCCGTTACGTTCTTACGTTCTGCTTCAATCGATGTGAAAAGAAAGAGAAAAGAGAAAAAAAAAAGCTGGGGTCGACGTTATCGAGGTCCGTGTACAACTGACTATTATAAATCCTTCAGTGCTTTATAAGGAAACTTTAGAGGGGGCGGGAGGAGGGGGTAATTATGATACAGCCCAGGTTGTTAATAGAAGGATAAGACCTCGATTGACAGGCTAAACGGACAGGTGAAGCCATACCATACAACACTGGGTCACCTGTAAGTATCTTTTTTATAATACAGCCTTGAATACACGTACAACATTTTTGAAAAGGAAACAGTATCTGAGTGATTAATTACCGACTTAGTTCAACTTCTAGTTACCAACTTCTTCCATTACTTCCAAAAGATCCGGTGTCTAATCAGTATTACATTTCAACAACCGTTTTATCTGCATTTAATTTTATAATCACCATTTTAAATTACTAATTTATCCAACTTATGAGATTGTTGGTTTTTCCACCTTTAACCCGACCAGAGATCTCTCAATGGCACACTGGAGCGGTGAAGAGGAAGGGGCAGTGGACCTGGTACAAACGGGTTGAGAAGGCACCTAAAGGAAGTGTAAAACCAAGCAGGGAATTCAGGCGCACATCTCGCTTCAAGACAGTGAGTTTACCTGTCACTGAGGAAATGTGGTTCCCAGGTAAAACGTACTTTACTATTTTACATTTTGGTAATAATCGTACCATTATTTTCATCTTTAAAGATACCTAATTTTTGTAGAATAAGTCCATATTTAAAGAAACGACATACTTGTAAGTTCCAGGAGATGTATTATCTTCGTCCATCATCATAAATTATGTTTCCCCTCTTGCCATCCACTTTATTTTTACCCACTGTACTTATCGCTTAATTTCATTTTTCTGACTAACTAGATCTATACCAACTTTTTATCACTTGTCAAAGTCGACAAAGCTATTAGAAATATTATGCATGATTTTTAATCCATTCAATTTATTTCACAATTTCTAACAGGCTGGCCATCACATTGGAATATTTTTAGTGAACCCTCCAATGGCAAGAGGAAAAGGTGTCTGACATTGTCCAATCATTACAAAAACCAACAAGGACGTAAATCATACCTGGATTATTTTTACTGGAAAGCTGATGTCTGCAGCAAAACATCCGGGATAAACATCATTTGTCAGATTGAGCTCAACGAGAAAACATATGAAGAAAAAGGTGTTACATTACGTTAATGTATCTTTTAGTTAATACATGTATTATCAATTAAAATGGAGCAGTTTTATTACTGTTTTTTTATATTGCAAGGTTGAGTGGTGTTTTGCACACCAGACAACATACACGCTTGTCTACAAACCTCTTCAGTCACTCAACACGAGCATAATTTTAAAAGGATTTATCATTGTTTCCACACCTTTAGAAAACCAATAAAAAGAGCAAAATATTCTATCTAAAATAATTGCGAACTAAGATATAGAGAATGAGTTGTCACAAATAAGTTACTATACTTTTCTGGAAGATTTAAGAGAAACTTCAAAGTGTCATCTTGTAGTAGATATAAACATAATTTGCTCACATTAAATTCTCCTTCAAAGACTAAAAGGTTGCAAGTACAACGCTACCGTATCGTAAGTTTATCGCTCATCGTAAGATAATATTATTAATAAGAGGGCTTACGATAAGCTGTAAGCTACGCAAGAGGCACCCTTTATTTACTCTACCCTTTGTGAGCTAACCTGAACCTAAACAAATATTAATATCTAAAGTTCATGTCTTACAGCCACGTTCCGTAACTCCTGGTAAAAATTCCTTTTTTACTCAACGTAGTCACATTTTTTTGACAGCAATGCCCATAAAAACGAACTATTTTTAGGGCTTTTCCAAAGTTTATATATTTTGAACCAATACAGATAGATAAAAAAAATGTGCAGATGTTTAAACTTCAGCTTTTTATCTTTAGATTAAATATATATTTCATTGCTTACGTGTACGCGATGTGATCCCGTTGAGTTGAAAAAGAACAATTATTTCTACTACAGACAAAGCTGGTTATTCAGTGCGTCTGGTGGGAGGAACTGACCATTCAGGCACAGTGGAGATGAGCTACATGGGCAGCACTGGACTTATCTGTGATGACGAGTGGGATATGGCTGATGCTGCAGTCATCTGCCGCATGCTCGGCTACAGGTATACTACACACATGTACCTTCTCTGATAACTCTTTAAAATTGGCGGTGCGGTGGCCCTGGGGTAGAACATCGGCTTTCGACGCAAAAGGTCCGGGTTCGAGCCCTGGCGATTTTGCTCCATACTGGTTGGGTCGGTGTCAGTTTAATATGACCGGCTGAGACAGGAGTCATGGCATCCCCGCCCTGCCTCGTATGTGGCAGCAAATAAAATTGTCAGACGTCAGTCTGAGGATCCATCAACAATATAGCCTATATAGTGCTGATGTTGGACGTTAAAGCCAACCCAACGGAACTCTTTAAATACAATGGCTGATACTGCAGTAATCTGCCGAATGCTTGACTACAGGTATATTTATAACGGTGTCAATGATGTGTGTGTATGCGAATGTGTGTATGCTTTTGTAATCTGTAGATTGTCTTATTGAAACCAAAACAATTTATCACGTGGATTAACAAAATAATAATTGTCTTATCTTCTCTTACCTTCGCTGGTTACTCTTTAAAATTGAGTAAGATTAAGAATGCAAGCGCTCTTTGACTGGAAAATTAAAAACATAATTGATACATTATAATTAGGCCCCTACATATAGAAATAATAATACAGTTAGCAAAGGTAGATAGCTTATTAACTGCAAGGCAAGGTTTTGCAGTCATTTTTATTAATATTACAAACAGCCAATTTCTTTATGACATTGGTACTTATATGTCTTGACCCTCCTTTCATCCGGTTCAATGGGAGTAGAAATTAAAATAGGTTCTCGTTATGCTGACAATATCATTTCTAAGAGGTGGTGATGGTAGAGGGTGAAGACGCTATGAAAGCCATATTCACATCAATTTGATCTATATTTGAACTGTCTACTGTTGAACATCCTTACGGTATCTAGTGTGTTAACAAGATTTGTAAACCTGTATTTAACCCTCCAGGGGAGCCGAAACCTTCTATGTTGGAAACCATTTTGAGTATCCTACAAACAAGGCAGAGTTTCTATTGGATGATGTCCAATGTCTAGGCAATGAAACATCTATTGGGGATTGTGAGGCAGCTCCGTTCAAAACCCACAACTGCAGAGCATTTGAAATAGCTGGTGTAAAGTGCCAGCTGTCTAAAGGTATTGGTTGACAATAAATTTGAAACATGTTTAATGTGAAATAAACAATGTAAGCCAAACGTTACAATCTTTTTGTTTTGAAATATAATATGCAGAATGCAGTGTTGTAAAGAATAACACAATTTAACCATCCTTTTTTTTTGGCGCTCGCAATGGTGGAATAATCCTTTTTGGACATAAAATTCCTTCATAAACTACCCGAAAACCGTTCTGTCTTGTGCCATGGGGGCCGCCTCTGTGATTCTCAATTCAAACGATTCTAATTTAAACGCATTTTTGGTTTGCCACGTTTTCTTTTCCTCTCTATAGACATCCTTCTAATGCCATGATATTTAAAAATGTGCCCAAAATATGACAGATATTTTAACGATATGAATAAGTTTAAATTCTTGGAAGCCAAGCGGTTGAACTATGCTTTCATTTGATCTTTTTGTAGTTCATGGCATTTTCAGAATATTTCAAAAGTATTCCATTTTAAACGTTCATAGTATTGTATGTCATACGTTTTCTAAAAAAAGGTTTAAAGGATTTGTATTCATAGGTAGCCATTGAAAAGACATAACGTTGTTAAGTTTTTACTTTTTTTCTCTACTCTGTACACGTACCTCTTTATTTAAAAGTAGAAAAAAATCAATATGATTATAAACTTAGTTATGTTGTGCACAGTTAAGTTTTTAAGAAAATAAAAATATGTGCATAGAATTATAGAGGCCATGGTAAACCTTAATCGATCTAAAAGCCTATCACAGTTAGCTTTTTTGCTTCATTTATTCTTTTACGTTGAAACAATCAACAGTGCAAAATATTAACCTTTCTACCACAAATCAATAACCTTGTACTTTTTTCCAGTTTGCGAGAGCGACCAGTTTAAATGTCCAGACGAAACGTGTGTCGAGGCCAGGCGTGTTTGCGATGGAACAAGGCACTGTGATGATGGGTCAGATGAAGATAGTTGTGACAGTAAGTCATTCGATAAGAAATAAGACTAAGACGCAGCTTAAGACTCGTCTTAAGAATGGGAATAAGGTGTCTTAGGACGAGGTGCAAACTTACCTTCTGTTAAAGGTATACGTTTCAAGGCCCCGTGGAAATTTGTCAAAACAATAAAGAAAAAATGAACACAGTCTATGCAATCATATTTTCCCCCATCAAATTTCCATCCATTCCTGACAGGCTACCCGGTGAAGCTTGTGAACGGCTCCACCCCATGGGAAGGTCGGGTGCAGGTCTCTATTGGTGGGCTGCCTGGCTCGGTCTGTGATGATCAGTGGGACCACCTGGATGCTGGTGTTGTGTGTAGGGCCCTTGGCATGTAAGTTTTGACTTTGGGGGCGAATTAGCACAGGTTATAAAGTGTTGGTCTCCCAATCGGGAGGTCCTTGATTCGAGGTCAAAATGTATTTTTCCTATCTTGTTCCTATTGGTTGTGTGTAGAGCTCTCGGCAACAAAGTTTTGACCTATTTGTTTGTTGGTAAGCACGAGCTTTTATAAGCTATATTGTAGACGGGCTCCATCATTAATGTTGGACATTTTGCATGTAGCCTACTGTCATATACGAGGCGTGGAGCGAACTAGCTCAAGTGGCAGAGCGTTGGTCTCCAGATCAGGACGTTTGTGGATCTAATCCTACGATCGGCAGATTTATTTGTCCGATTTTCATCACCTCTAACTGGTTGGGTTGCTGTCAGTATAATGTGATTGGCTGAGACAGGAGTCTTGATATCCTCGCCCTGTCTCGTGTGTGGCAGCACGTAAAATTGTCATACGTCAGTCTTGAGGTCCATTCACAATATAGCCTATATAGTGATGACATTGGACGTTAAACCAACTCAGCTCAGCTCACGTCACACGCGAGACAATGCGGAGACACCATGACGATCACAGGGACTAACTGGCTCAAGTGCAAGGGTAATGAAGAGATCCTGGCCAAGGGCTCACATAAGGGTGGGGCTTGCATGATGGCAACCACATAGAGGCTCCTGCAATCCTCTGCCTCTTGTATCCGCTCGTCACCTAGAAAAGTTTTGCCTTATAATAATAATCATTCAAATGACTTGACTTACTTGCCATGAGATATCTTCAGACTCCTCTGCCTAGGAAAAAAAAGGAAGAGGTTTTAGTTACCTATTATCAGTCTTATAATTATTAAAGCACTATTTTCTGTTTGCCTTATTTTTTTTATAGGAACTACGGGGGAGTGGCAATACCAGCCGACGAGTTTGGGCCCGGCTCAGGTCCAGTGTGGATGGACAATGTCCAGTGCAGGGGTGACGAGGAGTCCCTGGACAAGTGTCCACATAAGGGCTGGGGCCTGCATGACTGCGACCACTCGGAAGATGCCGCAGTGCGATGTTTTACTTCCATACAAACAACTACGACTGAGCAGTTATCAACGATGGGCCCAGTGCTAACCACCGTCAATATGGGAATTCCTTCAACCTTGATGGCAAGGGAAACCACCTCAGACCCACAGACGAGCTCATCTTGTAAGATAGAGATAACAATAAAAAGTAAACTTATAATGATAATTATAGTAATAGTAATAGTATTAACAACAATAATAATAATAATAATAATAATAATAATAATAATAATAATAATTAATAATTATAATAATAATAATAATAATAATAATAATAATAATAAAAATAATAATATAAAAACCATCATAAACTTTATTTCTATAGGGCACTACCCCAAACACACTTAGGCTCTGAGAGCTAGCGCATTTTATCCAACCTGAATTTCCCTCGTGCACAAATAAAAGGGTTTTGCTATACCTATGTAGGATTGTCATGTATATTTCATTTTAATTGAGCTATTTTGCATCTCTATTTTCATAAATGTTAATCACATTTTCATTTCAGATGTTTCATGGGTTTTTGCTATGGTTTAATGTTGTGTGGTTCTATTCCATTCCATGGTACTTGTAAACAAAAATAATTTATTTTCAGTAGCAAATGTCTGCATGAAAGAAACTTATTTTAGTCTAAAACGGTACTGATATGCTATTTTTTCTATATAAATTATTTTTCCGGCCTTATAGTATGACAACGTTTTAAGAAGGCTCATACAGGTGGTTTTTTTCTACTCTTCACCAATGTTTCCTGACCACACGAAAACAGAATGATCTTGAAACTTATTAATCGTTTTTAAGGGTATGACTTGACATGATAGATTTCTGCTTGTGAGCCTACAGAAAGCACAGTTAAAAAAGATAAAATCTATGAAATCGAAATCAGCAGCAACAACAACAACAACAACAACAACAACAACAACAACAACAACAACAACAACAACAACAACAACAACAACAACAACAACAACAACAACACAAAACAAGTCACTCAATAGAATTTTCTTCGTAACTTCAATATTTTTTATAATATCATTCCAATACTTGCTTGGTTTCTCTGTTTTTTTTTAAATTTAATTTTATTTTTCAAATTGTATTTTATCACCAGCTGAAGTGCAATTGGTGGACCTGGTAGGAAGCCACAGTGACCATCTGGGGAACATTGCAGTGACCATCAGTGGCATCAGCTATAGAGTTTGTGATCATCACTGGAATGACAATGGGGCCACTGTGGTGTGCCGTATGCTGGGTTACAGGTATATTTCTAATCCCAAGAGGAGGGGGGGGGGTACGAACGAACTGGCGCATGTCGTAGAGCATTGGTCACCCAATTGGGGAGTCCCCGGTTCGAAACGCATGAATGGCAAATTTGTTTGTCCTATTTCGAACGCTCCTGGTTGCACCGGTGTCAGTCCTTAGCTGTGTGACAGCATGTAAAATTGCCACACTTTAGTCTTGGGGCCTGGTCACAATATAGCCCATTTTGTGCTGTTTGACGTTAAGTAACGAACACAACTTAACTCCTTTCTTTGAAAAACTCCTTAGCTCTATCCCAGCTTTGTGTCTCCTGTCTTCATCGAAAGAAAAACAGATTCTATACGGCGACTGGTGTACGTACTGCTACACAAGAGACAGTGCAAGGATACCAGGACTTTTGTCTCAGCCGGCCACATAATATTGACACCCATCCAACCAGTAGGGAGCAAAATCTAATATACTTTTTATCCCCATTTATAGGCTCAAACGGGTACCTCACGCATAAAATCTCAAAGCTCTGCCTGTTGTGTCAGCTAGCCTTCTAGATACTAAGTTTTGACTTAAAATGATTTTTACATTATCTTAAATCCATTCCACTGGTTGGGTCGGTGTCACTCAATGTGACTGGCTGAGACAGGATTTTCATAGAATCCAAGCACACACACTCTCTCTCTATGTCTCTTTATGTCTCTCTCTCTCTCTCTCTGTCTCTCTTCACACACACTCTCTCTCTCTCTCTCTCTATCTCTCTCTCTCTCTCTCTCTCTCTCTCTCTCTCTCTCTCTCCCTCTCTCTGTGGCAGCAAGTAAATTTTTCAGACGTTGGTCTTGAGATCGGTCCACAATAAAGCTTATATAGTGTTGACATTTGACGCTAACCAACCAACTCAAGTTAACTCAACACCCTTCTGCTGAGACACCTTTGCTAGGGATCATCTGTAAGTGATTGCAGCATTGCGTTTCCACTCTCCTCTCTTCTTGGGCGACGTTAAAGATCTCTTCTTGGGTAGTAAGTACATCGGTATATTTTACATGACCAGTGGATGTTGTTTAGTCTGTTAAGGTCGTTGAGGGTTGAAACGATTGGTGCTGTTGATCTCCTTTTTTCATGGACTGTATGTGGAAATCCATCACCGTCATGTTGGCTAATGCGTGGATGTCTTGCCATGAGATATGACCAAAGAGCCGCCATATTGCTTCCATGATAGTGCAGTAGATTGTCTCTTTGTCTCTTTTTAAAGTGCCTTTTTCATAATAGAATATTTAACCTTACGAATGGTTCTTAGTTATGTTTTTCTTCATCTTGTTTTTGCTTTTGCCCATGTTCCACGGTTATGATATACAAAAGTACGACCAGGGACTTTATGTTGTGCAGTCCCTGCTGCGAAATTCACAACAAACGTGAAGAGTGTTCAACTTTCTCGATGGTTAAACGTCTGTTAAAGTGTCTGGAGTGGAACGAAATTTGCAAATACACTGTTCAACGATTGTTATTCTACTTGCTGATATTGTTAGTTCTTCCTTTGATATTTATACTACTTATCAGAAGGGCACTGGAAAAAAATTCCTATGATATTATACAGTTTATATAAATTAAATGCAACATAAACTATAATGTCACATTTAGACACCGATTCTTTTTCAGAACGGGAGGTTTGGCCACCTACAATTCATACTTTGGAACCAGAAACAATGAGGCCATTCTATATGCCATCAGCTGTGTTGGTACTGAGAATTCTCTGGATGAATGTGAGCTGACCTTTGGTTCTGGAGAGCAATACTGCAATAGTAACAGATTTGCTGGTGCCATCTGTACCCAGAGTGTTGTGCCGACGGATCCACCCGATAACACAATCGAACCCATACCTGTAGGCCTATATGGTAAGTACCATTTGTTTTTTATATGATGATAAAGATGTTAACTACATGTCTCTCTGGCACATACAAGCAGTTAAAACATACATGTAATCACATTCTTTTTTTTTTAATATATATTTTACGCGTGTTGTATTTTTATGAATATTGAATACAATGCTTTGCACAACTCATGCCTTATTATCGGAGTACTAGCCAATAATTATATCTAAAAGCCTCTTAACCAAACCTAAAATTAATGATACCTGCTAATTATACCCAATCAGTTGGCTTTGAGCAGAAATACCAAAGACAAAAAAAAATTTTTTTTCATGAATTATGGGTTATAAATCAATAGGAGTTTAATTAGCTAAAGACTCTTTGTTTTCATCTCTTACACCACTGGACAGTTATCGCCATTTTACAGTTATGAAATAGGAACAAATCACTTACAATCAAATTATCATATGACAATTTGCACTTGCTTCATTTGTTTCGAATCACGCAGGTTCGTGTGGCCAAAGACCATATGATAAATTGGATCTTCTTGCACGCAAGCGTCGAAGTCTAATCACTTCAAACCATCTTAGCAGTGACAAACTATCAATACAAACTTTGTGGAATATGAAGCCGAGGACTGAGTCGGAAAGAGAGTTTAGAATAGCAGGAGGACATTACGTACCCCAAGGCAAATATCCATGGCAAGTTGGCATCAGACTCATGAAGAGTGTTTTGGCAAATGGCACAAGAACTCACGCCCATCATTGTGGAGGGACAGTGATCAGCGAATATTGGATCCTCAGCGCGGCACATTGTTTCATGTGAGTGTTTAGATATTATTAGCGAAAATCTTTTCAACTCACGTTTGTTGTTGGGGAGCAAATTATCTCAGTACGTGGTAGAGCGTTGGTCGAAAATTTGTTTGTTTGATTCCGTCCCCGACTGGTTGGATTGGTGTCAGTATTATGTGATCTGTTGATACAGAAGTCCAGGTCTCCCCGCACTGTCCCTATTGCGTGAAAATTATTAGGTGGTAGTTTTTTCGTCCGACCACTATATAGTCTTTACATTATACTACCGACGTTAGATTTTAAGCAACCAACTCAACCAATGAACCTCACGTTTGTTGCAATTTAGATGAAAATAATCGATCAAACGACTATTATTTGAACATCAATTTGTATTCTATTAAGGCTCTCAGCCCAAACCGATCACCTTTCTTTTTAACTTCGATTTCTTTTGTTAGAGCTGACAGCAAGGCGAAATATTATAAGAGTTTTATAGGCCCTAACAGCCTGGATTGACATTCCTGTTGGTACAGAAGCTGATGCTCCTTAGTTTGCTTTTAGATAAACCGATTTTCATTTCTTCAACTTACTTAGCTTCCACTCGTAGCAAAAGTGACTAAAATATTTATGTCTTTAAGAAAAAACTGCAAGTGTTCCACATTATGTTATTTAGAGAGAACAAAAAACACAAATACTGTTGGTTATTTTGTTAATCCAAGTTACGCTGAACTTGCTCTCGCTATCTTGGACAATAATTAATTATTCTTATCTTTTTAGAAAGCTACTTTGGTAATTCTTACAGTCTTTCATTCCATATTATGGAAGCCGAGAGTAAAACTTCTATATTAAAAATATTGAAAGGGTTGACAAAAAAATCACTTTATGAGGCGGATTAAAGAAAGAAATGATCCTGGAGATGGACATTTTTTCTTATCAAAACAAGAATAATCAGTTGATAGTGTTTGTGTTTATACACGTCTTTGTCTTTGCAGTTTCAGCAAAGAAAGAAGAAGAAGAAAAACAAATATCCGTGTTGTAGTTGGTGATCATGACACCAGTCTGCTTGAGCGAGGAGAACAAATGTTTGAAGTGGAGGAATTGATTCTGCACACTAATTTCTCAGGTAAGTAAGTAATAGTTGTAGATTTAAATACATTGTACCTCAAGTCCTGAGATCACTCCACATGTTGGATGGATTTTGTGTAGAAAAAAAAGGTCAATCATAATCAATATTAAAAAGAAAAACTATAGCAATAACTCATATACATGACTATGTTAGTAGATCTTAGCTTCTTACCATGTTTGTAGCAATCCCCCCTCCCCCCCCCCCCCTCCTCTTTCCACAGTGATTATCTTTATCGTCTCCAGCTGCCCCTTCTTTGTGAAGTTTTCTTTTTGAAAAACTCCTTTTAGGTGTCTATAACTAAGGTGTAATTGGTGAAGAGCCAGTTTGAATCATGAATGTATTCAATTTCAAACAAAGTTTTTACCAGCTGAGTTGATTTTCAACTTTTCAATCATTCATGGTGCAATAACCATGCACATTATTGATGATTATTTTCTTCACAAATTCAAGCTCCTCTATCAACATTGAATAAATGAGTTTAGGGATTTATTGTAATGCTCCCTGTCTTGCTTTATACAGCAGTGTATAATGAGATTCATGAAAATTATCAAAATGTTTTGCTTGTCCTCTAAACACAAACATGTGAATGCGCTCAGTCTGAGAAGTGTGAAGCATTAAACCATTGAGCATGAAACCTATCAAGAGAAGGTTAAATGTAAAAAAAACTGCCTATACATCTAAAGCCATTCTCCATTAAAAATATATGATGTCATAGTAACATGATGAAAATGTCTTATCACATGTCGTGGGGGTGCGGTGTTCCTGGGGTATAACATCGGCTTCCGACGCAAACGGTCCAGGTTCGAGCCCTGGCGATTGTGCTCCCTACTGGTTGGGTCGGTGCCTCAGCTTAATGTGACCAGCTGAGACAGAAGTCATGGTATCCCCGCCCTGTCTCGTGTGTGGCAGCACATAAAATTGTAAGACGTCAGTCTTGGGGTCCGTCCACAATACAGCCTATATAGTGCTGATGTTGGACGTTAAACCAACAACTCAACAACAACAACAACAACAACAACAACAACAACAACAACATTACATGTCATAACAACTCATATGGTAATCTTTCCCGCAATTTTTCTTTCAGTGACAACTAATGACTATGATATAGCTCTCCTGAAGGTGAAGAGGATAAACGAAAGAGGCATTGTTTTCAGCGATTATGTACAGCCTGCCTGTCTTCCGACCCCTGCAACACCTTACGTGGAAAACACAATGTGTGAAACTTCTGGGTGGGGAAGAACAGGTTTTGGTGAGTACTCAGCAGTAAATTAAATTAATTTAATTGGGGTTTCTGAATGTGATATTGCTTTTGAATATGAATACAATGCTTGTTAACTTGAATGCTACCGTACAAGATCCAGAGATACATGTTACAGTGTCTTGCTTTCTCAGGGGTCTGTTTTATTTTTTAAAAAAATCTTCATCATTCAGTTCTATCAGAGACAATAAATTTTAGCGAGACGTCTCACAAAAAGACTTCATAATGTTTTTGATACGCGGAGCTAGCGTGACGCATGCTCAAACTATTTCTTTCTTGAAAGGCGGTTGAGTAAAGTTCAGACTTAGTTTTTATTTAAGTTTAAAGAAGGAAGAAACCACCTCAATACTCTTACTTTGTCTTAGCCCAAAAACGCAAATTCTCCCCGTGATAGCTCTCACTATTTCATCATCTTTGGTTCTAAAGCAATATAACAGTAATATTATATCATATTATCAGACTATTTTTAGTTTTATAACTTCACTTAAGGGGAATGGCTTTCCTAGCTATCTTGACTATTCTTGGCAACTTGATAGGTATTTTATACAATAAAAAAACATTAAGAGGAATGTAAAGGCATGTTCATTTTGACAGTCATTTCGGTACTTTTTATTAAATAATTCTTTTAAAATATCATATTGATTTTTTTTCGTTCAATGAAGGGTCATTCTACAACAAATTTTCAAGTATTACAGTTCTTTCTTTAATGCATCATTATTCCTATTTTTCATTTCTTTTCTACACAACCCGTGGTATGGGTGGAAAGGAAAGGGTGATATCTACCCAACAAAAATGAAAGCAGTCTCTGTGCCACTGATTGGGCATGAAAAATGCAAGTACTTATATGTTGCCGGAAAGGAGAGCTTCTTCACTCAACGTATGATGTGTGCTGGGTACATGGAGGGAGGCAAGGACGCTTGCAAAGGTGACAGCGGAGGCCCACTTGTCTGCAAGATGAAAGGTTCGTATGTGACAGCCAAGCTTAAAAAATCTCTGATAAAAATTGCCTCTTGATTGCCCTACATTTTCCCCATCACACCGCACACAAATTAATTATTATGTTGTGCACATTGAGATGCTCTTTTGTCAGCACACAATTGCATTTACAATATAAATTTCACACCTTTCATTTTGAAATAATGAATATCCAAATTTGACTTTTACTAATGCTAACAAAATTCACAAAAAGAGAGTACACACAACGAATTGGCATTGAGTCCACATTTTAAAGGCTAAGCATCAATTAAATGAGGGCTTTTAATATGATTTTGTTACTGTTATTGTGTTTTGGGCAATTTTAGATGATGATGAGTTTGACCATGTATATTTTTTTGTGGCTAACAATGCTTTTTCCAATTTTTATTTATTACATGTACAATAAGCTTTTACAAGCCCAGAAAATCTCATCGATTTATGAAATTTGTAAATTACAAATTAAAAAGGGAGGCTATTTTTGGAGGACAAAATATTTGTATATAACTGTATAATGCTTATCATACCCTACAAGAGTTAAATAAGGCTAGCTCTTAGGAACTTCCCGGTACATGTATCACCATGTTTGATTGCATGTATTTTTTCAAAGATCTTCTCTTAATAATCTCATGAATGCTGGTCGTCTCTCCTCTTTGTAGGAGAGTTACACTGAACCACTTAACAGTTGTTCAATTTCGTTCCAAAGCTATGTTAATTTATAGGCGCTTTGCAAGAAACCTTTCTTTTTATCTTTCATTCTAATGATAGAGATTAAGTTATACATGTATATTTCTCCATCGATTGTTATATCCTGCTTTTAGAACCTACATCAATATCTCTACTTCACTCTTAGTATTAGATAAACATTTTGGTGAGAGCCTGAACGTTAATCTTATCCCAAGTTAATATTAAACATAGACTGTAAAAAAAAAGAAAATTGGTACATTGGAAAACTTTATATAAAATCACAGTATAATTATCTAATGTGGATTCCACTGAAATCAATATGAATCATACGTTGCGCCATCTCACCTTATCTCTATTAATCTTAGGCAACCCTATTATTCCCACTCACAAATTGTACACTCTTCCTCAGGTGTATACACCCTGATGGGCATCACATCATGGGGCTTCGGATGTGCCGAGCCCAAAGCTCCTGGGGTATACGCCCTGGTTCAGGAATTCCTACCCTGGATCCATGACAACATTATAGAACACAGTTTTTCTACAATGGAGAAAACTTTGCCTGCCCCCCCTGGAGCAAGCTAGATAGACACAGCGCAGAAAAGAACTAAATCTGCAAATTTTTTTTTACAAAATATTTTGGAGAGGCATGCACCACTCTAAAGATGTTTTGGTTTACAATTTGGAGGAAAACTACACTGCGACAAATTTCATGTATAATGAAGAATATCATTATTATGTACACCAGTATTCAAGTTAGTTATGAATTATGTTATTATATCGTTTTGCAATGCATAACATATTATTTTTGTAATACGTGTCTGTCTTTTATTACCAATAAAAAGTTTTAATTATAGGAAGCAGTCTTAACGATTTAATGTAATTAACTTCCTGGTTTGTCTAACAAACAAAAGTACTCATTGCTCTTACTTTGAAGCAAAATTTCATTTTTGAATAAAATCTCAATCAGACATTTTTAGACATTTATGAAATTATTAAATTAGAGCATTATGATTTTATAAGCTTGCCTGAGTCATTTGGGAAAAGCAATAGTCTATATTTATGTTAGAGCACATATTAGCCTTATTGTACACAAAAAAGAGACTGAACTTTTTTTTTTTAAGTACACTATTTATCCACAATCGACTAATTGACCAACATAGCAAGTTATAATTATAATCAAGTTTCCATTTTGAAGATACTTGGTGGAAATTAAATTGCATTTAATTGTGTGAAGACTTATCTTTCTAGACAATTCTTTTTGAAATTGCCAAAAATAATTTAATAAAAAGCCTCCTACATGACAAATGTAATATTTTGACGAAAAGTTAAAATCTAGGCATACAGAAATGATAAAAATCAAATCAAAACTTGTGCAAATGCTTAACTCATTTCTTGTTCCTTGAATCAGTTTGCCATCGATAGAAAATGCAGCTTTAAGCTTAAGTAACAGGTCACACAAAGCAACAGAAAAGCAGTATCACAGATATCGCTCTTTATTACTTTTTAACTAATTATTGAAACCACATTCTTAGTTTCAAAAGGAACAATAAGATAATATCATTTCATCAATATCTGATTTTTCTACATTGCATTCGTACTCTATTTTTTTCCCCTTTACATTATTAAAAGGATTCATTCAAATGTTGTCTGTATTCATATTCTAACTCATGTTAGGGGAAAGAAAAATTCCATAATTAAATAGCTTCGTGAATACTGTAAACAGTCCACCCAGAGTTTAGCAATGACCACTCACTATTCAAGGAAACCATTTACTGACTGTGCACTAGTTCCCCTAATCAATTTCATTATTACTCTTCTCCCCCCCCACCCAAATATTTTGTTTGTTTCATTTATATCATTGAAACAATAATATTGGAAAGAGATTTGTTTTTAAAAAAATTGTATGAGAAAAATGAAGACCATGCATAGCCTATTTTATCCATTTTGATTTGAAAAAGATTAAAAAAGTAAAAAAAATGCAATTTTCATTATAAAAAAAAAAAAGACAACTACCTCTGAAAGACGACAATTCAACATGAATATCACTTGAAAATTTTGTCATTCCTAAGATACACTTGAAAAAAAAAATTCTTTTTTTAAAGTTAGGTCAACATAGAATATTAGGCAACAATAAATTAAACACACACTTTACAGCACCCAACCCACAAATTATAGCATTAGAAAAAAATCACATGATGTATTATTTTGCATAAAAGGAGGCAGCACTACAATGGCACTGAAGAACAAAATAACTACACACCAAATGGTAACACTTTATCTAGTCAAAATGGTCCAGCAAATTCAGGAAACATTTTCTACCATGGAAAGCAAAGATAGAACAATTTCTCACAAATGATAAAATATCCATTTGTATTCTAACACAAGAAGCTTTTCATAAATTCACACAGGCCTGTATAAACTAGTCTTATGATAATAAACATAACAAAAAACCTTAAGCGGTTCCCCTACCTTCAATAAAATACCAAGTATATTCCCCAACACAAGTCTATAGATGCTAAAAACACAAATATGCACACTACTGATGGTCTCAAATTCTCTTTGAAAAATAAAGAAAACGGTTTGTCTCACATTTTCACCTTGTCATGTAAAAATTGATAGTTGATGGACATACTTAACATTTTTTTTATTTTACACGAGCCATTAGATATTTCCAAATTGCACAAATACACAAAACAAAACAAAAAATTATCAAAACAAAAGCTAAATTACTAGCTTCCATGTTTTTTTCATATGACTTGCACCTAATCCACTGGAAGTGAAGACTGGAATGTTCTGGACTGCATGGCCTTTGTGGATCGTACCTTATGGATTGCTGTTTGAAGGTCGGACATGCCCAGTCTTCGAAGGTCACCTGCTTCATGGCTATCCTCTGAGTGCCTATGAGTCAAAAAGAGAAAATTAAAATGTTTCAGAGCTTTCTTCTAATCATGTCGATATTTTCTAGTATGCTTTTAAGGTGTTCTTTTTTTTTCTATAGAACTAAAAAGTATTGAGAGCATCACATATCAATATGAGTGTCCTACTTTCAAATTTTATAAGCAGCTCATTGTTATCCTACGTTATTCCCCTAGTATTATTCTGGCTCTTTCTATCATCACATAAATCTAGAGCATCCCCCATTCAGCAAATATTAAAAACAAAAGTATAAAATTCGGTCTTTTTTTTTTGTTTTTAGTTCAATATCCTTCACCCAACAAACTAGTCTTATATCAACCCTTGGATCCAACAAAACCAGAGGTGCCATCACGACACAACGCTGCTCATTTAGACCACAAATGATGTGCTGTACTATCAGATAACAGTTCTACCACAGGCCATAAATGACATCATATGAATAGGGGTGGGCCAAACAGTGAAAAATGTACAGTGAATATAAGGGGAAGGGGGGAGGGGGGATGGAGTAGCAACCAACAGAGTTATGTGTGTCTGGATCGTAGACCACAGCTGACTTTATTAAACATTTGTACACTTTCAAAAAAGTACAACTGATATGATATGTTTGGTTCTCTGGTCTGAATCTTTTACCAGTGATGATGGTGGCAAAAAGTGAAAAAGGAGGACAAAATTTCCCAGTCCACCCAAAAAGCTGAATAACTGCCTTAGAAAAAAAATATGAAAGGAGGCACTAGATGACAAAGGTACAAACTAAACTGTCTTTGGAAAAAAAAAAATCTGAACTTTTCCCTGAATGAATCCTTGAATACCGGACATTGCAGCTACATATATTTTTAATGTACAGATTACTATTAGCTCAAGTCCTAAAACTCAAAATAAATTGGAAAGCCTGAAGTTTAGCACCTCTCAGAAGAGACGTGAATAGTATGAGCAAAAAAATTTTCTCGTCACTAACCTTGAAATGCTCTGAACGTATTCGTGCACAACAGCCACAGCGGCAGCTCTGCCAGCCCCTCCTAGGA
>RQTK01001066.1:64014-74465 GCA_003991915.1 Elysia chlorotica
TCAGCAATGTACAAAACAAACAAATTGCTTAAAAAAAAAAAAAAAAAAAAAAAAAAAGCTATAAAAATAACCTTAGAAAAAACTAATAATTGACATGAATGGTGTGATGGTAAAAAGCAATTATGTAAAATTTTAATATCATATATAAACCATATATTAGACATTACTAAAGATATAATAAAAATTCACCTCTTCATTTTGCAGAATCAAGCGTAGTATTGATACTCTCTGTTGTTGACTCTGAAAAAAAAATACATATATTTTGCACTGATTATACAATCCTCTTGGCATGACTATTTAAAGCTAACATTGTAGTTAAAATCATTTGTAATTAAATTTATACTTTTTTTTTCAATATAAAAGTGTAAGACATTGTAGCTTTTGCTTTTCCAGAATTATTCTTTTCTAACCCATGGTTGAGCTTAAGCTGTCTTAGACTTTCATTATGAAATCTTTCACAGTTTTTATTAAAAGGCCCATCAATCGTAACATTTTTACTTTTAAGGCCCTAATTGTAAAACTGATTTTTCCATAAGAAAAAGCTGTGATTCTTTTTATATACTTCAACACCACTCAGTGGTTATGAAATCTTTTACCCCAAAATATGAGACAGCAGTTTTGCCAACTTTTAACCTCTGCCGAGTTCATCAACTGTTTCTTTTCATTTTAAACCATTAAAATTAAAATTAAAATTAAAATGGAAAAAGAAACAAGGAAAGAATATTTAAAAATATGAGGAAGCCTTGAGTACACCTTGGTTGAATCAAATAGATGCCATGGCAACCAGAGTCAATCAGACTCTAATAGAAATTTGGTCTTTGTAAGTAATTAATTTACGCAGTTGAAATAAAATAATGTAACTTTTTCATCTCTGGGATCAGAGAAAAATATATCTTTGAAAATGAAAGGGCAGTTTAAGAGTGTTTTCATGTTTACAAGGCTGTATCTAAAATTTATCATATCCACTTGTGCTAGGAAAACCCACAATGCCTCACAAATATATAAATATATGGAGGGGAGGGGGAGGGAGAGAAGGAGGAAGGGGGGAGAAAGAGAGAGAGAGAGTAGAGAGAGAGAGAGAGAGAGAGAGAGAGAGAGAGAGAGAGAGAGAGAGAGAGAGAGAGAGAGAGAGAGAGAGAGAGAGAGAGAGAGAGGTGTGACTCACAGGCATGCCAACATAAAACTGGCTGGGCATCCTCCTAAGAATGGCAGCGTCCACATCCTGAGGCCTGTTGGTAGCACCCATCACCATGACATTGACATTAGGGTCAGTGGCCAGCCCATCCCACATCATCATGAACTGCGTCTTCATCATGGCTGTCGCCTCATGGTCACTTGAAGAACGGGACCTCAAAAATGAATCTGAAAAACGGAAAAAAGTTTTAAAGATTAATGCGAAGTCAATATTTAAAAAAAATTAAAGGATATAAAATTTGAATGCTATGAGAATGAGGTAACCACTAAAAGAAACAAAAAATATTTGTTTACTAGTGCTCTTTAAAATTGCCTTTGATTTGAATCAAAATTTTGTTTGTGTATCTAAACATAATGGTGTGCACATAAATGAAAAAAAACCCTCAAAGTGGACTCAATGCTGATATACTGGAGAAATACGAGTATGTCCAACAGGGACGAGAATCACTCAATATTTCCTGATGAAATAATTATATATTACAGATTTGATAATATTTTACATCCGTACTGCAAATAATTGTTGTATAAACGAGAAAAAAAGACCATTGGTAAGGTTGTCCTATCATACTCCTACTTGCCTTCCTCTACAACTGGCTGATATTGCAATATGGCGGTACAAACTTTCTATTAGTTGCATTATTAGTATTATAAGTTTTTACTGCAAAGATTATGCATACCTTCTATACAACAAACTAAAAGTCAGAATAAAATAAGTAGGAAATTTTGTCATATTATTATTCTGAAAAAAAATTGGTGACATATAACATCATGAAGATCATCAATTTCCTCCTCATTGTATATTAAATTCAAAAGAAAAATAAAACATGGTGCTGTACAAGCTGCATAATCTTTACGATCCTGCATAAACAAAAATATATATATCAATCTCTCAATACTTTGTAATTTACAACTTTAATGTATTTCTCAAAAGATTCTTATAATCTCTACACAGATTTATATACGTCAATTTCCTCTTTGAGCGTACCAATTTCATCAATGAACACAATTGTTGGTTGCAACTTCACAGCCTGCAAGTAGAAAGAAAACAAAACAAAACAATAAAAATTGTTTCCGCATGAGCGGCAAAGACACCTAAGGTAAAGATCAATTTAAAACAATATTTCTTCAAGTAAAAGCTGAAACTTTATCCAAAGATGGGCAAACAGGGTAGTTGTATGGCTTCTATTCAGGAGGTCATTGATTCTATCCCCAATCAGGCTGTCTTGTTAACTACTAGTTTTGTAAGTGTAATTATAATGTGACTGGCTGTCAGTAGGTCAGACGTCAGTCTTAGGACCTGTTTGCAATATAGCCTAGTTGCTAATAATAGGGGATGAGAAACAAACAAATCATAATATGCAAAGATGCTAATAATGGAAATAGATGATAGACAAACAAAATTTCAACTGAAAATGTAAATTTAGAATTTTGGCTATGCATGATATGGTATTGAAGTACAGCTCACCAAGGAAAACACAGCCTCTGCCCTCTTTTGGGACTCTCCATACCACTTGTCTACCAGAGAAGAAACTTGCAGATTGATAAACCGAGCACCTGTGAAAAGTAAAATAAAATTTGCAAAATAGGTTCACAATTGGTATTTTGACAGACAAGGCAACATATTTAATGAAGAGAACATACCATAATAAGTAATTTTCAATACAATTATTTTTTAAATCAAATGCATGTTCATTTCCATTACGAATAAATAAAGGGCTTAAAATTAAATGTTGTATTTAAAGAGGTTTGCATTTTCTGAGCTGTTGTATTTCAAATTCTCCCTGCATTTACTTGTAAGCCTTGTTTGATTTGGTCCAAAGTTTGGAGCTTTTTCTCCTTCACCAATTTGACACTAAATATGAAAGCCAAAATCCTAAAAATAACACAGTGGCTAAACACTTCCATAATAACTGATTTAACAAAAAATTAGACAAGAACAGAAATTAAATAAACCAAATATCCTGTAAACATAAAAACATACAATGGGATTACAGAATTCAAACTGATGAATACTTTGACTAATAAGTAAAATATCAAAGGAGGGAAAAAAACAACAACAAACAATCCATATTGCAGATAAACAACAGGTTAATAATGCAATGATAAGTGATTAAAATTTCGATGCAAAATATGTGATGCTTTTATTTTTTCTATTATAGTTTCCTCTGTGTAATACCTGCTAGAATTTGTAGAAAATAATAAATTGATTGGTGAATTTGGTTGATTTGATTTAGTTAAAAAATTTTGGACATTACTTTGAATTTGGGTAAAAACAGCAACAATTAACCCATGTTTATACTCGCTAAAAGAGAGATACAGTAGAAAGAAGAAAAAAAAACAGGTTAATGGGAAGAAATGTGTGTAAACTAGGGGTTAGAAGAGAAGTCATTAAAAAAAAGCTATTTGTATAATCTGACATCCATGCGCAGGAAGTTTCAAAAATCCTGTGGCTCATTATCAGACCTGAATGTGAGCCTTCACCAGATTGTCTGAACTTTTTTTCTGTGGTGAAGGGCATGGGCCAACAAGAGGAATTTTCCGCTTACATCCAAGTATTTTTATGAAGGATTTGCCTTTCTTGCTATAATCAAGTCTACAATCACAGAAAACACACAGAACGAAACCAGGTTTGTATTTTTCTCACATATCTCGATAGATAATCGCCGTTACTATCTTTTTCTTCAAGCCAGTCCCATCGAAACTTATTTCTCAATCCATTTTCAATCGCTTTAAGATCCGAAAACAATATAAAGGACTCCATCTTGAAACGCACTGAATCGACTGCCAAACAAGGCTAACGTGCTGGGCTATTTAGTAGGCTTATATAGTAAAAAACGAGGGGCCTCCCATTCAAAGTTTTGATTAGCTCCTGTAGTCTTAATAAAAGACCAATCTATTTAAAATAAAGTTTAATAAGCTTGAAATACATTGTTGTTAATATAACCCAACAAAAGTTTTTGCAAAAAATACTAGAAATCGTTTGTAGAGGCTTTTAGTTTTCAAATTCGAAATCAAGATGTAAACATGACGGCGCCATTTTGTTTGATTTTATGATATCAAAACAAAATGCTTAGCCTAAGCCTAGAGCATGCGCGAGATCGTTTTTTTTTCGTATTCGCATTATTATAAAAGTGCCGACAATCATTGTCGGCAATCCGACGTCGGCAGCGATCGAGTACTAGGTTAAGATAAATTGCCGACACTGATAGTCGGATCAGGTCGGCTGACAAATCACGCTGGAAAGGGCACATCAAATCTTAACAGTGACTAATTTGACGTCAATATTTAATTGTTTTTTTAGGAAAAAAAATTTTTTTGTATAAAAATTTTTTTTTGTATAAATTTTTTTTTTTTTATTAAAAATTAGGTGTATTGACAAATAAAAAAATTCCTTTTTTTTCGGCCCTTGTTATTGTCGGAATTTCGACTATTGTCGGCAAAAATGCAGGTCTGTCATTATGTATCAACTCAGGAAGTAATTTTGTGTGTCCAATCTTTGAACGTTGAAGATATCATTGTTTGACTAATTTACTGCTGTATAAAAATTACTTGTCTACTTGTCTACTTGTCCTATGGAACAGCATCCTTGCACAACGGGCAACCCCATACGTGCTCCGCTCCCCTCTGCAACACGCAACGAAGTGTGTCCAAACTGACAGTCCCCGTCAAGACTTGGTTGTGTACTCTGCGATCTTTCCCAACGAGCTGTCTTCCACGTCCCTCTCCTTTCCTGACCCCCAATTCAATCATCCTCTTGATGGCTTGCTGGTCCTCTGCTGCTGTGTCCTCTGCATTCCTCAAGTGCTCAGAGAGAGCCTTTAGCACTTCCTGCTTATCCAATCTGAGGGTGCCGTTCACCGTGGCATTCCCGGCCAGCTTGTCTGCTCTCTCATTTCCCTTGACCCCCGCATGACCAGGGCAGAAGATCCATGTGATTGAACTGATTGCAGTGGGTCTGATGGCTGTCATCCATTCCATCCTCATGAACCCGCACTCTATCTTCTTTAAGGCGCTCTGCGAATCAGTGAGGAACACGGCGTGTGTCGTGGTTGGTCGTGTAAGCTTGATCCATTCCAACGCCTTTGTAATGGCCTCTATTTCCATCTTCATACTGGACGTGGTTGTGGCAGCTGCCCCTGATTCTTCATGAATTACCCTATTCTCACTGTAACAGACAAAACCCCATCCACTTTGGATTCCCCTTTTTACTGATCCATCTGTGTATATAATCGGATCATGTCTCTTGGAGTTGTCATGGATGAGCTGTCGTATGTCCTGTTCAGTGACCGCTGCTGCACACTCCCTCCTATCTCTTCCCATAGTGATGATGACCTTTGTCAAAGCCGTCTGTTCAGGGCTGGTCTTTATCCATTCTCTGCCATCAATGATGTCTTCAATGGGACACACCAGTTTGATGGAATCCTCTGCCTCTGCCATCCAAGACTTTTTTGAACTTGGGTAAAAACAGCAACAATACAGTAGAATGAAAAAAAAAAAGTTTATGGGAAGAAATGTGTGTAAACTAGGGGTAAGAAAAGAAGAGAAAAAACAAACTAAAGACTCTCACCAGCAGCTTTGGCAGTTGCCTTGGCGATCATGGTTTTTCCACAACCAGGAGGACCATACAGCAAAATACCTGAAAGTGAAATAAGTATTAGCTTTTAGTTTCTGTTACTGTTATTTAGGGTTTGGGAAAACTGTTGTAAAAACATTAAAAAAAAAAAAAAAAGATCCAAGTGTGATATAGTTATATGCACAATCATAAGATATATATCAAAATGACTATCAATACATGTATTTAATAGCATCTATATTTTCCACCATCTACTTGTTGAAAACTATAAGTCCATCGACAAGAATTTACCTTTAAAAAAAAATTCCAATTAATGTAACAAATTTAGTGTTTTTTTTTTTTTTTTTTTTTTTAAACAGAATGAGGCAATCATATTGAATAAGGTACAAGTAAGAATTTTTTTAATTACTTAGAGCAATGTTAAAAGCACCAAATATGTAATAGAAGAGGTTAACAAATTATAAGTTTATCATTTCTAGAACTAGAGAAGAGGTAATCAATTTTATTGAAAATAGAACCGGTCAACATAGAGAGTTTTTCTGTTAAGAGGATCAATTCAAAATTGACACTAGCAACTTGTGCCTGATAATATACCCTAGTTTTCAAATGCGCAGTAAAAACTATAGACATACCTTTAGGAGGCTGGAGAAGGCTTGAATTTCTGAAGAGGTCTGCTCTTTTGAAAGGTAGAATAACTGTTTCTTGTATATTTTCAATGGTCTCGTCTAAGCCTCCAATACTGCCCCAGGTTACGTCAACAGAGCGAGGATCCAGCAAGTTGGCAGCGATACAAAGCTCGTAATCAGAGAGCTGCGGGAAGGGAAGTTAATACACAAGTTTCTTCATTTGAAACAACAATGACATTATGAATTAATGTAGTTCATAACGTTTTTCTGTTCTAAGTTTTTGATTAAACTACACCATCATCATCATCAGATGTTTTGCCCGATTGCATCAATTTCAGTTATCATGGCGCTCCATTTTCTCCAATACTTGTGACTTTAATTAAGCAGTTTTCGCTCTGTCATCTGACCCATCCGTTGATGGTGTGCAGATACATGTGCTACTATGATTGATATTGATAGACATGATTTTAATGATAAATTATAAATATGAAGAGGATAATGAAAATAACTTTTATCCTTTCATGCAAAAGAAAAGAGTGAAAATAAAAGCCATCCTTACTTAGAGAGTTCTAATGTCAATAGAATTTATCCTTACCTTCCCTGGGTCTTTTACTCCAAGCTTGGCCAACATTTTTTGTGCCTGTTAAAAGCGAGAAAAAGAATAAGGATAAAAGTTGTGACTACTACAAGCCAAGAAAAAAATGTGATGAAAAGGAAGTAAGATAAAAGTTGTGACTACTACAAGCCAAGAAAAAAATGTGATGAAAAGGAAGTAGAAACAAAATAAATTGTAATAATGTTGCATCATATCTCACAAGCCTGTAGACTATATCAGTTCTTCATAACAGATGTTAGAGTGAAGACAATCTGAAATCTGATGCAAAAAAAAAAACTCTCAACCCTTTCACATTGCATGATTTTAGACCTGTTTTTTTGGGAAATTTTTAAAAATTTTGAAAGGTAAAAGCTTTGATATTTATTAATTTGGAATGGAATGTGTGAAGATCAATACAAATAGGTGAAGCACAAGAGCGTATCAACCTGCACAAAACATGTGTGGGTTGATGGGAAAAGGTTAAGGTAAATTAATTATAAAAAAAAACATCACCAACAATAATAACAGCAACAAACAAACAGAAAAGAAATTCATCTATATTTTAAACAACTTTACCTCAGCTTGGGCTAACTTTTTCTCCTTCTTAGTGGGATCCATTATATCCGTGAGCCACTTGACTGCCAGGTAAGTGACGATGGAGGAAGCTGCCACTCCAAGGACGGTGGATACCACCTTGACAATGATTTGGTTCCTGGCAATCCCATTGTGCACTTCCGACATAGCTTCAACAAATTCTCCTTTCCCCGAATCTGTTATTTCAGATACTACGTTGGCATATATCTGCTTCAAATCATTCAGCACTGTCATGGCTGGGCAAAAGCCTCATAAGAGTTTTTAAAGGCTTTGATTGCTATCAATTATAAGTCCTTAATAATTATTGTTCAGAAACACATATTCAGTTAAAGTTGCATCTTCCGACTTGCATGTGAGTAATACATTCTGTCTACTGCTTTTATTAATCTACTTTCATTTAGATCCAGGAATACATGTTTAAATTAACACAAAGGTATCTATGAGAAAATCTTGGAACCAGTTCTGAACACCTGATTCAAAATCACTTCAAAATTATTAAAATAGATTGGACATTTCGTAACAAAACACCCTTGCATTTACAAGCTCTGATGTGGAACTCAGTTCAGTCGTGTAAAATATCAATATTTTTAACCAGCATGCTCATTCCACATTTTCAATGAAATTAATAATAGTGAAAATTGAGAGATGGAACTTTTTTGCTCTGTAAATCAGAACGAATCAAATTACTATAATAATTTTGCTAAGAAAAAACAATTATAAATTTTAAATACGTTTCACTACTCAGAAGATAATCTTGCAACTATTTCTAAACACCTGGTTCAAATTAAATACAAAATTATAAATATAGATTGGCATTTTTGGTTCAGGATCCAAAGAAATGAAAATTTAAAATGTCAATTGTTTCACAATGAGTCAGTGTCAAATCACCCCTGCAATTTGCATAATATACTTGTAAGTTCTGATGGGAACTCAATTCAACCAGCTAATTCAGTAAAAGTGAATAATATCTTTAGCTTTGAACATGCATGCCAATCAGAATTTGACGTGGGGTTGGGCATGCTTATTTAAACAAAAATTGACAGTTATAATTATTCTGTGAATCAGTGTGAATCCTTTTATTTATAAATATTAACCCATTAGGCATGGTGCATCACTTGGCTGCCTCGCTCTGAAAGAACTACAGGTCCCGCTCTCAGCTACTTCACTGACTTAACACCTCCCAACTGGGCGCTGCAGGGTGCCGAGTGACTGCCACTAGTGGTGGGCCTTCATTCATCCTTTTTCTATCACACGAGAAACTCCTGAATGGTTGTAGAGGCTCTTAAAATGTCAACCAATGAAATCAACGAATAGTTTGGAGGATTCATAGCCTCCCAGTCACATAATAACGGACACATCCCATTACTGCCTCACGATCCGCGTTCGCAAGCAGACGGTGCAATACTCAGCAGATGTTCGAAAATCTGGTCTGATATTTAATTTTGTAGAAATTCTTGGAATGTAAATCTAATTAAATTTAAATAGGCCTATTATTAGCGTTGGCATAATACTAACAGGTGCGTAAAGAGCTCAGTCTCCAGTGAACGGAACTGAGGAGCAGGGGGTCCAAGGTTCAAATTTTTGGTGTTGCTGTTCTTTTCCACCCACCCCTTTTTTTTCGCCATTCTTTGAAGGAAATCTATTAACATTAATAGACGCATTAATAACCCTTTCAGTCCAGAGACACAGATACTAATCCACAGCTTTTTAAAAATTAATTGTGATCACCGATAGGAAAGTAAGTAGATTCTATCTAAGTAATAACTGGCCCCTCCTTTATTCCCCCAACATAATTAGTAATAGGGTCTAAATGATTATTAAAAAGTAGAAACAAACAAGATGGAAAAATCAACCAATAGCCAACTTTTCAAAAAAATAGAAATATGTCTAGATTTAAATCTAGATCTAGTCTAGATATATCTTTAGAAGTTATATATATATATCTAGATTCTCCAGATCTAAATGGTTTTTAAGTTTACTTTAACCTCAAAACGTTTCATCAGCCACACAATTCACTTCTAAGCTAACCCTCATAATCTAATACCTGATCAGAATAGTTTTAACCTTTACACAGTAACAGTATTAATTTACACTTTTACATTATTATACATTTTCTACACATAGAATAAGGTAAATCGAACATTTAATTATTCGGAAAGGGCACATGTCGGGGGTACCATTAGGCAAATATCCTTTCCATGTTTTCAGGGGATAGAAATCATAGAATCTAAAATAATGGGTTGGAAAGTCCAATCCACAGAAGTGTAGTATATTGGCTAGAAGAGTCACTCCCTCTTCCAAATGAGTTTTTATGCGTGGCCTAAAATGGCGCAGAAGTGTTGGCAACGCAATGTGACGGGATAGGTACATGTACTTCTGACTGGCCCATCCTTGTACTACCTCTCACCCGTTCATGGAAATTTTACTGCATGTATTAGTACAATATTTTGAACTTGTACATTGTCCCACCCATAACTATAATTACGGTTTATTTGTAGGGATTTAGAATAGCAGACCAACCATATAAAAAGGGGGGAAAATAGTGGGTGGGTAGTAATAGCTGTTTTGAAACAAAACAAAAGGAAGGGGAAAAAGCACAAAAGAAATAAGAAAGAAAAAAAAACACGTTAGAAAAAGACAAAGAAGATCCTTTGATTTTCCAGTTGTTGCACCCGTAAACAAACCAGGTAATGATGTTACCAAGTGCAACAAAACAATGTCTGTGCTTGCAGACCACTCAAGATTTAAATTGATTTTTAAAAGTACTACAGTTATATCTTATCATGTTTCATCCCGGAAAACTTAGCAATAAGCCCAGGGTTAAAGGAACCCCCCCCTCCCTCACCCCTACACCCCCCCCTCCCCCACT
>RQTK01001066.1:92552-100052 GCA_003991915.1 Elysia chlorotica
TCTTTCTCTCTCTCACGCTCTCTCTCTCTCTCTCTCTCTCTCTCTCTCTCTCTCTCTTGCGTGTAAACATATCGATCTAGTTACCTATGATTATAAATAATTATCAAGAGCTTAGGCTGCTAAATTATCTCGATTTACATAATTTTTAGGTTAATGTAGTAAATAGCTAAATATCTACATGTATTTTATCTTGTTAAGATGAAGCCAAACTGAGAACTATGAGATAGACGCTTTGACGAGTTCGAAAGAATTTATAAAACAGTAAATTATGTTGAAGTAAATTTCAACAAGAAGTCCGAAATAAAATTCTTATAGCAGAGCTAAGCCCAAACGATAGTAAACCTTCCATTAAATCTGTATTAATAATCATATTCTTTTTTACTTCAAATTTAAAATGTTTTACCGCAACAACAAAAAAGTAATGTTGGGCGTATGACTGTATACTTGCAGAGAGGTCTTGCCTTCTAAAAATTTGTTTAACATAAATTTTGAGAGAACATTTTAGCTAACCCAAACAAAGGTATTTGGTGTTGTGGACCAAAAAATTATATCTATATTAACACATGTTTTTTTTTTTGGATTGTAAGAAAATTCAATTAGTTTCGACTGATCAAATTATTTTTGAACAAATAACCTACCTCTCTATCCACCGGATACTCACTAGACTACTCATAAAATACAATCAATTCCCTTTTCTTCAACATCATGGTCTTCCTTGTTCTAATAAAGTTTCGTTAATCTTCTTTGATAATGATACACTCTCCCACCTCTTCTTTAGTTTAAACCCAAATATTCGGACAAGTAGGACTGGTGTATTATGGAGGAATCCCAAGACTAACGACTGACAATTTTACATGCTGCCACATAGAGACAGTGCGAGGATCATTCATTCAGGTGTCAGGTCTGGCGCAGACATCGGCGATCAGGGATTTCCTAGCCTCTCTGTCTTCAGTTCGTCTGAATATGTCCAGCTTAGACAGATTCTTGTTCGATGTGTTTATGAATCGAGTCAGACTGTCCATGAAGGTCTGTCGTTGTCGACCTCGAGCACGTTTTCCTTCCACTTTCCCGTGCAGCATTAGTTTTTCCAGACCGTCGTGTCTATTTATATGGCCGACGGTCTGGAAAAACGAGGATACCACGACTTATTATGTCTCAGCTAATAATATACTGACAACGACCCAACCAGAAGGGGACGAAATTGGACAGATATATTTGTTACCCATCGTGTGTTTCGATCCAGGGACCTCCAGGTTGTGAGACCAAAGCACTACTACTTGTGCCAGTCCACAACCCCCTCTACTAAAATCAAGATAACTCAGAATTGATATACGGGTTATATGTGCGACGATGCTATGTATACCTTTTAAATAAATACTACCCTTACTCTGGGTTCAGGCCAATACTAAAGCATCGGTGCACTTATCAACCCTATAATGTTGGTGACCAATGTTGTATATATTGTGACCCTCCCCCCCCCCTCTACCGCCCAAACCAAACACACACACAAACACACACACATACACAAAAACCCCCTCCAAAACAACAATCAAACAAACACACTAATCAAAACAAACAAAATACCCCCCCCCACCCAAACATAAAAATAACAAACAAAAAAACAACAACAACCAAAACACACAAAAATGCATTAACACAGTTTAAACAGCAGGCCAAGGAGGACAACATGATGGACGCATGGCTGGGCCGGAACATCCTGGTGACAGGCGCATCTCGGGGAATCGGGAAAGCCATCTGCGAGGAGCTCGTTCGGAATGGGCTCACAGTCATCGGCGTGGCTCGAGATGTTGCAGAGATCGAGGTTTGTTTGTTTGTTTGTTTGTTGCTTAGCGTTAAATGTAAGCACTATACAGGCTATAGATTTCTGCTCAGTATGATGTGATCGACTGAGACAAGAGCATAAGTATGGATGTATCCCAAGATATCTGACAAATTTACACGCTGCTTTTAGCGGCCGCCAGACAGACTCGGCAGTAGGTGAAAAAAAAAGGCGGGGCTATATAGGCCTCAACACTAACAGCTTTGACGATCAGCTAATACTTTGATGATATAGCTCACTGTGATTCCAACCGCAAGTATTTGTTTATTTTTTGTGACATTATCTGTTTAAAAAAATTTTTTTTTTACAAAGCCTCGGCCTAATTAATTTATCGCATATCATACCACCAGCAAGCGGCACAGGTCTGGAAGACCGAAGGGCATCCGGGAACGCTCGTGGCCATCAAGTGCGATATCAGCGACCCTGACGCCATCAAGCAATTTGTGCCTTTGCCTGTTTTTTTTAGAAAGCCACGGCCTAAAATAATTTCTCTTCTATGGTACCACCAGCAAGCGGCGCAGGTCTGGAAAACCGAAGGGCATCCGGGAACGCTCGTGGCCATCAAGTGCGACATCAGCGACCCTGACGCCATCAAGCAAATGTTCACCAACATCAAGGCTGACCCGGACCTCGAGGGGGTGGACGTCCTCGTCAACAACGCCGCTGTAGCCATGGCTGAGCCCATCCTTACAGGGGAGCCATCAATTTGGAAGTTAATGATGGAGGTAAGTTAATGATAGAGGTATTGATCTTATAATGGTCTCTGCTCCATTGGTTCCTGTTTCTTCGGTTGTGGCCATGGCTGAGCCAATCCTTACAAGGGAGCCATCTATCCGGAAGTTAATGGTGGAGGTATGATATCTGGAAGTTAATGATGGAGGTATTGATCTTATAACTATCCCTGCTCCTTTGGTTCCTGTTCCTTCTGTTGTGGCCATGGTCTAGCCGATCCTTACAGGGGAGCCGTCTATCTGGAAGTTTATGTGGCCATGGTCTAGCCGATCCTTACAGGGGAGCCGTCTACCTGGAAGTTTACGATGGAGGTATGATATTTGGAAGTTAATGATGGAGGTATGATATATGGAAGTTACTGATTGAGGTATGATATCTGGAAGTTAATGATGGAGGTATGATATCTGGAAGTTAATGATGGAGGTATGATATCTGGAAGTTAATGATGGAGGTATGATATCTGGAAGTTAATGATGGAGGTATGATATCTGGAAGTTAATAATGGAGGTATGATATCTGGAAGTTAATGATGGAGGTATGGGTCTTAGAATTGTCCCTGCTCATTTGGTTCCTGTTCCTTCTGTGTGGCCATGGCTGAATCATCTCTTGTCGGGGAGCCGTCTATTTGGAAGTTAATGATGGAGGTATGATATCTGGAAGTTGATGATGGAGGATGATCTTGTAACTATCCCTGCTCCTTTGGTTCCTGTTCCTTCTGTTGTGGCCATGGTGTAGCCGATCCGTACAGGGTAGCCGTCAATTTGGAAGTTAATTATGGAGGTATGGTATCTGGAAGTTATTGATGGAGGTATTGATCTAATAATTGTCGCTGCCCCTTTGGTTCCTTCTCCTTCTGTTGTGGCCATGACTGAGTCGGCTCTTGTCGGGAAGCCGTCTATCTAGAAGTTAATGATGGAGATATGATATCTGCAAGTTAGTGATGGAGGTATGATATCTGGAAGTTAATAATAGAAGTATTGGTCTTATAATTGTCCCTGCCCATTCGGTTCCTTCTCCTTCTGTTGTGACCATGGCTGAGCCAATCCTTACAGGAGAGCTGTCTATTTGGAAGTTATTGATGGAGGTATGGTGTTTGGAAGTTAATGATGGAGGTACTGATCTTATAATGGTCCTTGCTCCTTTGGTTCCTGTTCCTTCTGTTGTGGCCATGGCTAAGCCGGCTCTTGTAGGAAAGCCATCTATTTGGAAGTTAATGATGGAGGTATGATATCTGGAAGCTGATGATGGAGGTATGATATCTGGAAGTTAATGATGGAGGTATGATGCTTGGAAGTTAATGATGGAGGTATTGATCTTATAATTTCCCTGCTCCTTTGGTTCCTGTACCCTCTGTTGTGGCCATGGCTGAGCCGGCTCTTGTCGGGGAGACGTCTATTTGGATGGAGGTATGGATTGAATATAAGTGTTGATCCTCTCTGTCTGCCTTCTCTGCCTTCCTCTTTCTTTCTCTCTTTCTCTCTATTTATCTCCCCCCCTCTCTCTCTCTCTCTCTCTCTCTCTCTCTCTCTCTCTCTCTCTCTTTATTTGGAAGTTAATGATGGAGGTATGATATTTGGAAGTTAATGATGGAGGTATGATATTTGGAAGTTAATGATGGAGGTATGATATTTGGAAGTTAATGATGGAGGTATGGTATTTGGAAGTTAATGATGGAGGTATGATATTTGGAAGTTAATGATGGAGGTATGATATTTGGAAGTTAATGATGGAGGTATGATATTTGGAAGTTAATGATGGAGGTATGATATTTGGAAGTTAATGATGGAGGTATGACATTTGGAAGTTAATGATAGAGGTATAGATTTAAGATAACTGTTGGTCCTGTTCCTTATATTATTTCTGGATTGCTATATTGCACCCCAATCTGTCTCTGTCTGCTTCTGCCTGTCTTTCTCTGTCTCTTTCTGTCTGTCTGCCTGTCTGTCTGTCTGTCTGTCTGTCTGTCTGTCTGCCTGCTTACCTGTCTCTAAAATCTCTTTTTCTCTCCAACTATGACCACTCGACCTTTTGTGTTAGATGGCTACAGATTTCATATATTACATCTCCAAACTGGACTTACTCATTTACACGACTGTGTATTTCAGACCAACCTCCTCGGGCCAGCAGTTCTTACTCAGGAGGTAGTGGCTTCTATGTCAGAGAGAGGTGTGGACAATGGGCACATCATATTCATCAACAGGTAGGAGTTAGGCGATTTAGCACCCTGTGTTGTGTGTGTGTTCATATCTATATCAAAGCAGGTACTCTTTCTAAAATTTGGAAACAAACAGAAATAATTAAATCATGGAGGCATGACATCTCAGTGTATTTTTCCAGGGAAATTAATCATATATTTAAAGCAAAATATTTTTAAAACTGCGAAATAATGCCTCATCATTGTAAGAGGGTTGAAATGAAGTGTTTGAATCCAATTTATTATATTATGCATGAAAAAGGGAAGGAAAAAAATATGACCTGAAGTTAATGGCGATGGTTACATTTGTTCAATTCTGAGTTATTACGTATTAGAGGAACAAATCAGATTGTTCTCAAAGAAAGATAATGTTTTGGTTCAATGGGGACAATTGTTTTCCTCATCAGTGCATTGAATCATTATGTTATATCCCAACAACAATCTGAAAAATATGATCAGATGTGATTACAAAACATTAATGTAATTGTATGTAAATTGTAATTCCATCCCCTTTTCTACCTCTACCTATCTATCAGCCTAGCGGGCCACCGAGTTTTGCCAGGTAATAGAGAGCTGCATATGTACAGTGTGACCAAGTTTGCCCTCCGTTCTCTTCTTGAAGGGGTGCGCCTAGAGCTGCGGGCAAGGGACTCCCATATCAGAGTGTCGGTAAAAAATAAAAATCAGTATTAGATCTAGATTTAAATAGTGTCAGTTACTATGAAGCTAAAGGAGTATGCCATTTTTATTACAGAAAATTATACATCAGGTAGATCTAGATTGAAGCAGTGTCAATTAAAGTAAAACTGAAGAAGCATGCCACTCTATAATGGGTATTGAACTAAGATTTTACAAGACACCAGTGATTCGTCTAAACAAATCTGAAAACTCTCAGGACTAAATGTATAGTTCATACATTCAAATACAAATGAAGTATGGGTTGTGATAGATATAATGGGGTGAGAGAGATTGGTTGTTTAATTGATTGGTTGATTAATTTCTAAGAATTCAAAGAAAGGCAACGAAGAGCAGGGACGCGGAGAGAGAGATAGAGAGAGAGAGAGAGAGAGAGAGAGAGAGAGAGAGAGAGAGAGAGAGAGAGAGAGAGAGAGAGAGAGAGAGAGAGAGAGAGAGAGAGAGAGAGAGAGAGAGACAGACAGACAGACACACACACACACCTACAGACATAGAGACATAGACTTTAACTATTTTTATTTTAATTATTTTCCAGGCCATAAGTCCGGGCGTTGTTGAGACGGATATCTTTATGAAGCTGTTTCCAAAAAACGAAGAGGAGGGCAGGAAATATTTGTCTGAGAGAAAGGTGAATTGTCGAAAAACCAATTTTAATATTCCCCTTCAATCTGGTCTAAAACTGCGTCAAAAGTTTCTATTAATGAAAAAAAACAACAAAACCACTGTTTGAAATTTTGATGCAAAAGAAAACAATGAAAAAAAGATCGTATTGGTCCCAGTTATAAAATAACTTTTTTTTAAAAGGTGTAAACATATTTTAAACGATAAAAGTAATTTTGATATTTTGTAAGTATATTAACTTGTCTAGTCAAGTTAGAAAGTCTATAGGTGCATTCAGCAATAGGCCCCTAATGCTCCGCAAATCAACTATCACATAATAGGCAGGCTCACTAATACAGCTTGCGCTAATTCTTTGACTTTAGAAATAGAGACACATTAGTCATTTTCAACGCAAATAAAATAATGATTTTATTTAAAATCTAATTTCAGTTCTTGGAGGCTCATGACATTGCAAAAGCTGTCACATATATTTTGAGCACCACATGTTCAGGTATGCGATAAGGAACAAAAGCGATTGACATTGAAAACAGAAATGAAAAGGTTTCATTCTGAATTATGTCTTTTTTAATTAATAATTAATTAATAGCATTTTGCGACACATTGCTTATCTTCTGTTCACACTTTTCAAGGTTTCATTAAAGCTAGCAATATTGAAAAAGTCGCGGAAAATGCTCAATAATTAAACTTTCATAACCAACTCTAAAAAAACATGGCGGTCTCTTGGAAGAACATAATGTGTCAGTTGTAAGCAAAACTGGAGGACAAGTGGAGAAACGGTAGGCCAACGAAAAGAGGAAGGATGACATAAATCTAGGCGATTGGATAAAAAAACAGGATTTAAAAAGTCTGAATATCGCAACAAGTTATCAGGACATGCATTTTTTAGACGGTTTGTGAAGAATGGAATAAATAATTATGTCAAAAGGACAAGCCGTCGTGATGATGGCGATTAATGTAATAGTAAACGTGTAATTTCGTCACCTATCTCATAGATAGATCAAAAATAACACTAGCTCACCATAAGAATATTTGAATACTTCCCCATCTATCTGCTCAATAACAAGGAAAACCGGCTGAGTCAAATTTAATCTTGAATTTTTCAATTATTCAAAAGTTTATTTGTTTTGTTTTTTTAAAATTAATATTAATTTGACACATATTATCTTAGCAACGTAACGATTAAATAAACCTATAATGGTATCTTTAAACGCTTATAATACGGCTCTGCTTCAAATCTATAACAGGTCCATGATATCCTCATCAGATCTACGGAGCAAATTCCATAGAAAGATCTTGAGATGCTAACGAAAGGTTCTGAGCATGACACATCCTACTTCTTCCTTCCTTCAGTACGCAAAATCAATTGAGACTTATACTTTTGAATTATTATGTGTGAATCACTTGGAACTGTGTGTGC
>RQTK01001066.1:111564-131564 GCA_003991915.1 Elysia chlorotica
AGTGTCAAATGTGATACCATTTGAAGCAGACTAGTTTGCTCTTTATGTTACAGTTACGTCTAACCATAAAACTTAATAAATGTTCAAGTTATATCTGTTGGTATCTACCATAATAGAGCACTATATTTTATTTTTTCCCTTATATTTCCGAACTCCAAAGCATTTTTAAAACAGATCTTTAACTTTGTTTGATCTTAACAGTGTTTGATGCGTGCGCCTACCAATTCTTTGATAGTAAATTAAGAAAAACCTTACAACAGGTTTAACATGATGTTGTACTTTGAAACTATTTGCTCTCTTTATTCTCTATATTGTTGCGTATGTAACTTAATAAATGGTCAAGTTATATCTGTTGGTATCTACTATAAAAAAGCACTATATTTTATTATTTCTCTTATCTTTCCGAACTCCAAAGCATTTTTTAAACAGATTTTTAATTTTTTTTTAACTTAACAGTGTTTGATGCGTGCGCCTACCCGTTCTTCGAAGGTAAATTAAGAAAAACCTCACAACAGGTTTAACATGATGTTGTACTTTGAAACTATTTGCTCTCTTTATTCTCTATATTGTTGCGTATGTTCTTTGTTTTGTGTCGTTTTTATAATGAGACTACACAACAGATTTACGGAAAAATAGTATCAAATTTGATACCATTTGAAGCAGATTAGTTTGCTCTTTATATTACAGTTACGTCTAACCATAAAACTTAATAATAAATGTTTAAGTTATATCTGTTGGTATCTACCATATTAAAGCACTATATTTTATTTTTTTCCTTATATTTCCGAACTCCAAAGCATTTTTAAAACATATCTTTAACTTTGTTTGATCTTAACAGTGTTTGATGCGTGCGCCTACCCGTTCTTCGAAGGTAAATTAAGAAAAACCTCACAACAGGTTTAACATGATGTTGTAATTTGAAACATTTTACTCTCTTTATTCTTTATATTGTTGTGTATATTTTTTGTTTTTGTGTCGATTTTGTATTGAGACTACACAAAAGGTTTACGGAAAAATAGTATCAAATTTGATACCATTTGAAGCAGATTAGTTTGCTCTTTATATTACAGTTACGTCTAACCATAAAACTTAATAAATGTTCAAGTTATATCTGTTGGTATCTACCATAATAAAGCACTATATTTTATTATTTCCCTTATATTTTCGAACTCCAAAGCATTTTTAAAACAGATCTTTAACTTTGTTTGATCTTAACAGTGTTTGATGCGTGCGCCTACCAATTCTTTGATAGTAAATTAAGAAAAACCTCACAACAAGTTTAACATGGTGTTGTAATTTGAAACATTTTACTCTCTTTATTCTCTATATTGTTGTGTATATTTTTTGTTTTCTGTCGATTTTGTGTTGAGACTACACAACAGATTTACGGAAAAATAGTATCAAATTTGATACCATTTGAAGCAGATTAGTTTGCTCTTTATATTACAGTTACGTCTAACCATAAAACTTAATAAATGTTCAAGTTATATCTGTTGGTATCTACCATAATAAAGCACTATATTTTATTATTTCCCTTATATTTTCGAACTCCAAAGCATTTTTAAAACAGATCTTTAACTTTGTTTGATCTTAACAGTGTTTGATGCGTGCGCCTACCAATTCTTCGATAGTAAATTAAGAAAAACCTCACAACAAGTTTAACATGGTGTTGTAATTTGAAACATTTTACTCTCTTTATTCTCTATATTGTTGTGTATATTTTTTGTTTTTGTGTCGATTTTGTATTGAGACTACACAAAAGATTTACGAAAAATAGTATCAAATTTGATACCATTTGAAGCAGATTAGTTTGCTCTTTATATTACAGTTACGTCTAACCATAAAACTTAATAAATGTTCAAGTTATATCTGTTGGTATCTACCATAATAAAGCACTATATTTTATTATTTCCCTTATATTTTCGAACTCCAAAGCATTTTTAAAACAGATCTTTAACTTTGTTTGATCTTAACAGTGTTTGATGCGTGCGCCTACCCGTTCTTTGATAGTAAATTAAGAAAATCCTCACAACAGGTTTAACATGGTGTTGTAATTTGAAACATTTTACTCTCTTTATTCTCTATATTGTTGTGTATATTTTTTGTTTTTGTGTCGATTTTGTATTAACACTACACAAAAGATTTACAGAAAAATAGTATTGAATTTGATACCATTTGAAGCAGATTAGTTTGCTCTTTATATTACAGTTACGTCTAACCATAAAACTTAATAAATGTTCAAGTTATATCTGTTGGTATCTACCATAATAAAGCACTATATTTTATTATTTCCCTTATATTTTCGAACTCCAAAGCATTTTTAAAACAGATCTTTAACTTTGTTTGATCTTAACAGTGTTTGATGCGTGCGCCTACCCGTTCTTTGATAGTAAATTAAGAAAAACCTCACAACAGGTTTAACATGATGTTGTAATTTGAAACATTTTACTCTCTTTATTCTCTATATTGTTGTGTATATTTTTTGTTTTTGTGTCGATTTTGTATTGAGACTACACAAAAGATTTACGGAAAAATAGTATCAAATTTGATACCATTTGAAGCAGATTAGTTTGCTCTTTATATTACAGTTACGTCTAACCATAAAACTTAATAAATGTTCAAGTTATATCTGTTGGTATCTACCATAATAAAGCACTATATTTTATTATTTCCCTTATATTTTCGAACTCCAAAGCATTTTTAAAACAGATCTTTAACTTTGTTTGATCTTAACAGTGTTTGATGCGTGCGCCTACCCATTCTTTGATAGTAAATAAGAAAAACCTCACAACAGGTTTAACATGGTGTTGTAATTTGAAACTTTTGCTCTCTTTATTCTCTATATTGTTGTGTATGTTTTTTGTTTTGTGTCGTTTTTATAATGAGACTACACAACAGATTTACGGAAAAATAGTATCAAATTTGATACCATTTGAAGCAGATTAGTTTGCTCTTTATATTACAGTTACGTCTAACCATAAAACTTAATAAATGTTCAAGTTATATCTGTTGGTATCTACCATAATAAAGCACTATATTTTATTATTTCCCTTATATTTTCGAACTCCAAAGCATTTTTAAAACAGATCTTTAACTTTGTTTGATCTTAACAGTGTTTGATGCGTGCGCCTACCCGTTCTTCGATAGTAAATTAAGAAAAACCTCACAACAGGTTTAACATGGTGTTGTAATTTGAAACATTTTACTCTCTTTATTCTCTATATTGTTGTGTATATTTTTTTTTTTCTGTCGATTTTGTGTTGAGACTACACAACAGATTTACGGAAAAATAGTATCAAATTTGATACCATTTGAAGCAGATTAATTTGTTCTTTATATTTCAGTTACGTCTAACCATAAAACTTAATAAATGTTCAAGTTATATCCGTTGGTTACTACCATAATAAAGCACTATATTTTATTATTTCCCTTATATTTCCGAACTCCAAAGCATTTTTAAAACAGATCTTTAACTTTGTTTGATCTTAACAGTGTTTGATGCGTGCGCCTACCCGTTCTTCGAAGGTAAATTAAGAAAAACCTCACAACAGGTTTAACATGATGTTGTAATTTGAAACATTTTACTCTCTTTATTCTTTATATTGTTGTGTACATTGTTTTGCTTTTGTGTCGGTTTTGTGTTGAGACTACACAAAAGATTTACGAAGAAATAGTATAGAATTTTATACCATTTGAAGCAGATTAGTTTTCTCTTTCTATTACAGTTACGTCTAACCATATAACTTAATAAATGTTCAAGTTATATCCGTTGGTATCTACCATAATAAAGCACTATATTTTATTATTTCCCTTATATTTTCGAACTCCAAAGCATTTTTAAAACAGATCTTTAACTTTGTTTGATCTTAACAGTGTTTGATGCGTGCGCCTACCAATTCTTTGATAGTAAATTAAGAAAAACCTCACAACAGGTTTAACATGGTGTTGTAATTTGAAACATTTTACTCTCTTTATTCTCTATATTGTTGTGTATATTTTTTGTTTTTGTGTCGATTTTGTATTGAGACTACACAAAAGATTTACGAAAAATAGTATTGAATTTGATACCACTTGAAGCAGATTAGTTTGCTCTTTATATTATAGTTATATCCGTTGGTATCTACATAAATAAAGCAGTTTTTATTATTATTTCCCCCTAATTTTCGAACTCCAAAGCATTTTTAAAATAGATCTTTCACTTTGTTTGATCTTGACAGTGTTTGGTGCGTGCGCCTACCCGTTCTTTGATAGTAAATTAAGAAAATCATCACAACAGGCTTAACATGGTGTTGTAATTTGAAACTTTTTGCTCTCATTATTCTCTATAATTGTTGTGTATATTTTTTGTTTTTGTGTTGCTTTGTATTGAGACTGCACAAAAGATTTACTGAAAAATTGTATCAAATTTGATACCATTTGAAGCAGATTGGTTTGCTGTTTTTATTACAGTTACGTCTAATCATATAACTTAATAAATGTTCAAGTTATATCTGTTGGTATCTACCATAACAAAGCACTATATTTTATTATTTCCCCTATATTTTCAAACTCCAAAGCATTTTAAAAACAGATCTTTAACTTTGTTTGATCTTAACAGTGTTTGGTGTGTGCGGCTACTCGTTCTTTGATAGTAAATTAAGAAAAACCTCAAAACAGGTTTAACATTGCTTTGGAATTTGAACTTGCTCACTTTTTATATTATTTAAAGTGTAGTGTATGTTTTTTGTGTCGTTTTTGTAATGAGACTACACAGAAGGTTTACAAAAAAAATAGTATCAAGTTTGATACCATTTGATGCAGATTAGTTTGCTAGTTATAACACAGTTACGTCTAAACATATAACTTAATAAATGTTCAAGTTATATCCTTTGGTATCTACCTAAATAAAGCAGTGTAATATTTTATTTCCCTTATATTTTCGAACTCCAAGCGCTTTTAAAACAGATCTTTAACTTTTTTTTTCATCTCAACAGTGTTTGGTGCGTGCGCCTACCCGTTCTTTGATAGTAAATTAAGTAAAACCTTACAACAGCTTTAATAGAGTGTTGTAATTTGAAACTTTTTGGTTTCCATATTCTTTATAATTATGCATGTATTTTGTTTTTGTGTCGATTTTGTATTGAATCTAAACACAAAATTTATTGAATTTGATACTATTTTAGGCAGATTAGTTTGCTCTTTATATAACAGTTACATCTTAACATATATCTTAAAAAATGTTCAAGTTATATCCTTTGGTATCTGCGTTAATAAAGTCGTATATTTCATTGTTTCCCTCATATTTTTGAACCTCAAAGCATTTTTAAAACAGATCTTTAACTTTGTTTGATCTTAAAATGTTGTTAACAGTGTTTGGACAGTTCTCCCGCCCGATCTTTGATAGAGAATATGAAGAAAAAACTCACAAATGGTTTAAAATGTTGTTGTTCTTTAAAACTGTAGGTCTTCTATATTCTTTATATTTTAGTGTATGTACAAATTTACTTGAGTCCATTTTGTATTAAACTTACATAATTGATTTACGAGTAAAAAGCATATAATTTTTTGCGTTTTGAAGAAGGTTAGTTTGCTATTTAAGATACAGCAATGTTGAAATGGGTAACTTTGTAACTGTTATTGTTAAGGTTATATTGCTTGGCGTTTAGCCTTTAAAGTAGTTACTTTTGTTAATTCCCTTAATATTTTTTCGAACTCAATAGCATTTTAAAACATACTTTCAGCACAGATTAATTTAAATCGTTTTGCGGCAGTGTGCTCACCTAATGTCGGACAGAAAAAAAGAAAAAAAACTTTACAAGTGGTTAAACATAATAATTGTCGGAATCTGAATATATATTCCAGTTCATATTCTTTATAGTTTGGTGTGTGTATTATTTTTAGTGCCAATATTGTATTGAGTTATCGACCAAAACAACATGGCATTGAAATATAAGAATGTATCAATTAAAGCAGATTGGTTGGCTTTTTTATTATAGCTTTGTTCAAACATATAGCTTTTTAAACATTCGAGTTATATTCTTTGGCGTTTACCCCTTATTAAGTATAATTTTTTTGTTATTTCCCTTATATTAAAAAGCATCTCAAACAGATCTTTTAACTTTGTTTCATCTTAACAGTGTTTGGACAGTTCGCCCACCCGATCTTTGATAGAGAATGAAGAAAAATCTCACAAAGCGTTTAAATTGTTGTTGTACTTTAAGACTTTTAGCTTTCTATATTCTTTAGATTTTAGTGTATGTACAATGTTTTGTGTACATTTTGTATTAAAACTACTCAAATGATTTACGAGTAAAAAGTATATAATTTTTTGCTTTTTAAAAAAAGATTCGTTTGCTCTTTAAAATACAACAATGTTGAAGTAGGTAACTTTGTAATTATTTAGGTTATATTGCTGTGCGTTTACCCTTTAAAGCAGCAACTTTTGTTATTTCCCTTAATATTTTTTCGAACTCAATAGCATTTTAAAACATACTTTCAACACTGATTAATTTAAATCGTTTTGGGTCAGATCGCCCACCTATTGTCGGACAGAAAAAAAGTAAAAACTTTACAAGTGGTTAAACATAATTATTGTCGGAATTTGAATCTATATTACAGTTCACATTCTTTATAGTTTGGTGTGTGTATTATTTTTAGTGCCAATATTGTATTGAGTTATCGGCGACAACAACATGGCATTGAAATAATAAGAAGGTGACAATTAAAGCAAATTGGTTGGCTTTTTTATTATAGCTTCGTTTAAACATAATTATACTTTTGTAAACATTCGAGTTATATCCTTTGGTGTTTACCCCTTATTAAGTATAATTTTCTGTTATTTCCCTTATAATTATTTGAAAAGCCAACAACATTTTAAACAGATCTTTTAACTTTGTTTCATCTTAACAGTGTTTGGACAGTGCGCCCACCCGACCTTTGATGGAGAATGAAGAAAAACTTTTTGACAAAGGGTTTAAAATGTTGTAATTTAAAACTTTTTGCCTTCTATATTCTTTAGATTTTAGTGTATGTACAATGTTATTTGTGTCCATTCTGTTTTAAAACTACGCAAATGATTTACGAGTAAAATGTATAATTTCAGCCAATTTGCCCACTCCCCCAAAGACCCCGGGGTCTAAAGCTTAAAAGGAAAAAAAGAACCGACTATATTGAAGTTTTTGTTTTCCTTTTGTTTTGAATTGTAGTTTTTTTACACTTTCTTCATTTTCATAATCCTCGAATGCGTTGGGGATAGAATCTCAATCTGAAACATTAATTTTTGTTTGTCGAAAGATAGAGGTAGTTGGATTGAAGCAAGCTGGACATTAACATAATATTTTTACTTATTAAAAAGCCTTACATTTCAATTTATCAAAGTAGAGTTATCGGGAATGAATTAGAAGACTCCAGAATTTAGATAAATCATAGACCTTTTTTAGTATTAAAAAATGATTGTGCGAGACTCATGGGTTGTTTATTTTTTTCTCCAAGATGGAGAAATGTGGAGTTTTCCGCTAAGTTCTACAAGTTGATAGTTTAGTTATTATTTCAGTATACGAAACATACAGATTTGAATAAACTAAGAAGTCTGTCATGGTTTTCTTAGTGTGTGGTAGTTGAGTTTAGTCGAGTGTTTAAGGTCCAACATCAGTAATATATAGGCTATATTGTGGACAGGCCCCAAGACTAACGTCTAACAATTTTATGTGCTGCCACACACGAGACAGGGCGAGAAGTCATGTCTCAGCCTGTCGTATTATACTGACGCCTGTCAGTTTGGATGAGGCACAAGATTGTTGTTATTGTTTTGGGGGTACACGTTTTATTTATACTAGATACGTTGCCAGATGGTAGGTCATGTTATAAATCACAATAATTTATGACTAATGTGAAATTTCAGTGTTTTCAAAATCTTTAGTAGAGTTTAAACATCGGGATGTGGAACGCTGACAGTGGTTGCAGAGCTAGCAACTTTATGCCAAAAAAGTGTATCAAGTGTACTCATTTTCTTACAGTCCTTACCTTATTTTGAGCTGGACGAGCTGGCGTAAGTGGTAGAGCGTTGATTTCTCAATCTCAAGGTCTCAGGCTCGAAACCCACGATTGGTCAAATCCGTGTATTTTCCGATTTCGTCCCCTATTGGTTTGATCAGTATCACTATAATGTGACCATCAGACACAGGAGTCCTGGTATCCCCTCAGTGTCTCTGACAGACCAGCTCGGAGCGAGGTGTGACTGACAATGGCGCGGGACACGGTTATAAAAAAAAATGTGTATTTGTTCTCTCTTGACTTGTGCATTTTTTTTTTCAAAATCCACGCTAAGATACTGCATTTTCGTCCTCTACTAGTCGGGTCATGGACAGTATAATGCAATAAGCTGAGACAAGAGTCATGGTTTCCCAATTGACTCTGGCAGAACGTAAAGAAATGAGAGACGTTTGTATGTAACCCATCCACAATATAACCTTGCTGCTGACATTAGATGTTAAAGAAACGAAAACACCCCACACACTCGCCGAATGTTGTGAAGATGGAATTACCATAGTATCAAAAGGGGTATATTTTAGATTTAGAACTCTAACATTCGATTTTTACCTGAAATGTACACTTTGATGATTTGGTCGGGTTGGCAGTATGTACTACGAATGGAGTGCCTGACCTGTGTCTCCCGCCTGTCACTCTGGTATGGCATTTGATGTAAACATAGGGCTAGGCCAGCGTTCTAGGCGAGGTATGACTGGCAAGTAGTGTGGGTGGGGGGGGGGGGGCGGCACGGTTAAAAAGAGAGAATAGTGTTTGTTCTCTCTTTAAATTTGCATCCTTTATTTTTGTTGTTGCGTTGTTGTTGGGAGCTAACATTTGCATAAAATTAGATAATTGGTCTCTGAATCGTAAAATACTGAGTTTGACAATTGGTCAAGAATAAACTATTTTTCGATTTGGTTCGGTGAGTATCAATATAATGTGACCACCGGAGACAGAAGTATCCAGATGTGGCAGATATTAGTCATGGGACCCATCCACAATATAGCTTTGAGCTTTGCTGCTGACCAAGGAAGTAAACAATTATTATTTAACTTAACACTAACGTGTAATTTTGTCTTATTTGAGTGCTGGTTAGGTTGGCAGTATGTACTATGAACGGATTTTCCTGCTTGTTTCTCTGCTTTCACTCTGGTATGGCTTTTGATGTAAACATGGCCGGAGGGGGGGGGGGGCTAGCTTCTAGGCGAGGTGTCACTAACAAGTCCTTGGGGGGATTGGGGGGGGTCGATTAAAAAGAAAGAATAGTGTTTGTTCTCTCTTTAAATTTGCATCCTTTATTTTTGTTGTTGCGTTGGTGTTGGGAGCAAACATTTGCATAAAATTAGATACTTGTAATTGGTCAAGAATAAACTTTTTCGAGATTTGGTTGGGTCAGTATCAATATAATGTAACCAGCGAGACAGCAGTGTCTTTGGGTTGCATACATTAGTCTTGGGACCCATCAACAATATAGCTTTGAGCTTTGGTGCTGACGTTGGACTATAGAATTATTATTAAACTTAACACTAACATTTAATTTGGCCTAAGATATGTACTATTTGAGTACTGAATAGGTTGGCAGAATGTACTATGAACGGATTATTTTGCGTGTGTCTCTGCTGTCATTCTGGTATGGCGTTTGATGTAAACATGGGGCTAGGTCGTCTCGAGGCGAGGTATGACAGGCAAGTCGTGGGGCACGGTTTAAAAGAAAAACGTTTTTGTTCTCTTATCAGTTTTACATTCTGTAAGTGTAAGTATAATTTGTTTTGCACTACTGTGTTGTTGTTTCTAGGGAAAAGGGTCAGGGAAGCAAAAGATCAGTGCGCTGGTCTCCCAATTGCGAGGTTCCGGGTTCGAAACGCACAATCGGTAAAAAAAAAAAAAGTGTATTTTTCCTCTTTCGCCTATACTGGTTGAGTCGGTGCCAGAATAATGTGACCAGCTGAGATAGCTGACCTTGCATCATTGAACTGTCTCTGTGTAATAACACGTAAAATTGTCAGAGGTTAGCCAAGGGGTCCCATGCACAATGTAGCCCTGATGCTGACATTGGACATATGAAATATGAAAATAACCCACCCACTCGACGTATGGTGTAGGTGTGTAGAGAATCAATCTTAAGGTTTTAGGTTTAGAACTCTTGCTCGTACACTTTTAAGGCTGGTTACATGGGTTAGGTTGGCAGTATGTTCTACGAATGGAGTTTCTGTGTATGTCGTTCACCACACTGACTCCGTGTGTCAGACTTTAGTCTTGGGACCCATCCACATTATAACTTAGCTGCAGACGTTGAACATTAAGAAACCGTGGCAGACTTTAGTGTTGGGAACCATCTACATTATAGCCTAGCTGCGGAATTCGGACGATAAGAAACCAACTAAACACTTACATTTGTTTATGCCTACAAATGCACACTATGCTGGAAGGCTGGGTTGGCAGTATGTACTATAGATGCAGTGCCTGCGTTTGTCTCGCATGGCTTGTGATATAACCATGGGTCGCGACCAGCTCGGAGCGAGGTGTCCCTGACACAGTGACAAGGCGTGCGACACGATAACAAGAAAAGTATTCACTAACAAGTTTTTCTTCCTGTTTTTGTGTTGTATTGTTGTGTTATTATTGGGGACCATAAAGTCAGAGCGTTGGTCTCTCAATCGAGAAGTTCACGGTTCAAAATCCACGATTGATAAAAAATGTATTTGGCAGTACGTAAAATTTACATAGTTACGTTAGTCTTGAGACCCATCAACAGTATAGCCTTTTGCTGACGTTGGAGGCTAAGAAAAGAAAACAGTCCACTCACTCGCCGTGTGTTGTGGGGATAGAGAGTCAACCAAAGTACCTAAACTGAGTTTCGTTTTCGAACTCTGTTACACTTTTTTTGCCTAATAATGTACATATAAGTGTGTGGATTGGTTGGCAGTATGTAGTTTCGAGGCGAGGCAAGGTGTGACTTACTGTTGTTGTTGCTGTTGTTGTTGTTGTTGTTGTTGTTGTCTCTCTATATATATATATATATATATATACAGAGAGAGAGAGAGCCAGAGAGAGAGAGAGGTATGTCTGTTTCTGTCTGTCTCTGTTTGTCTTCTGTCTGTCTGTCTGTCTGTCTGTCTGTCTGTCTGTCTGTCTGTCTGTCTGTCTGTCTGTCTGTCTGTCTGTCTCTCTCTCTCTCTCTCTCTCTCTCTCTCTTCTGTAGATATCTTTCATCGTCTTTTGTCTCTGTCTGTATGCCCCTGGCTCTGTTTACTTATGTCTGCCTAACTTCTGTATTTCACTCTTTCTGATGTATGTGTATTTTTTCTGTATAATTTGTGTCCCTCTCTTCTTCTTTCTACACTCATTTCTCTCTGTGTCTCTCTATTACTTTCTCTTTAACCCATTTCTCATCCTCGCTCTCTCTCTCCCTTTGTGTCCAGGCGCTTTTCTCTCCCTCCATCCTTCCCACCTTATCTCTTTCACTCCTTCTCTCCCCCTCCCTCTCCTTCACTCTATCCGCCTCTTTCCCTCCCTCTCTACCTCTCCTCCCACTCTCCCTGAATCCCTCTATCCCTCGGGTCATCTAGTTTTGCAGTTAATATCCACAAAAGTTCGAGGTGACCATTTAAGACACGTTCTAAACTAAGACAAAATGAACAAGCAACATCAACAAAAGCAACAAACAACAACAAGACAACAACAACAACAACAACAACAACAACAACAACAACAACAGCAACAACAACAGCAACAACAACAACAACAACAACAACAACAACAACAACAAGAGAGAGAGAGAGAGACAGGGAGGCAGACAGGCTGGCAGAAATAGACAGAGACAAAGAGAAAATATAGGCAGACACAGAAAGAAACGGAAACTGAGAGAGAGAGAGAGATCGAAGAATGCAGACAGGAAGAAAAAAGATATATAGTAAATGGGACCAGCGGGCAGAAACAAACTGATACAGCCATGCAGATATGTAAGTAGAAACAGACAAAAATAAAGGCATACAGACAGGCAGACAGGCAGACAGGCAGAAATAGTCCTACACTCAGATCAAGTCAGACAGAGATACATTGTGCTGAAAAAAAAAGAGTCAAAGATTGGTCAAACGATCAATACATCAAGGTGCATGTGATAATGTATGTATTAGCTGACCGTAAGGCGACCAGAAACAGACATACAAACAGACAGGCCTGCAGGTAAAAAAATACAAAGACAAACAGGCAGGCAGAAAAACAGCCTGGCAGAGACAGACAAAGACTAGACAAGAAATGTTACATTCTGCCGCTATAAAAGTCAAACGATCAAGGCGTCACTATGATAATATATACATAGACTGGGTCCAGGGCATCCCATCTAGATGTCCACCCGCCCCTGACCTTAATCACCATCGCCAGACTTAACAGACTGGTGCCTTGCATGCGATCGATTCTTGGCGGTGCCAGACTGGGAATTGGATGCATGCTATATATGCTGATTATTCTCTCGGTTCGCCAGTGATACAGAAACGCTAAGATCACGATGCCACAGGTGATGATTATGCATTGTGTGATTGTGCTTTCGAGAGCGGAGTACAGTTAGATTAATTGGTTAGTCCTGTGGAACTAGACGCGAGAGGTCTGCGGTTTGAGCCTTTGTATGCATGGTGATATATTCTGTTTATTCTCTCGGTCACAGAATGGCCAAGATCACGATGCCACAGGTGAGGATTGTATGATTGTGTGTTCGGGAGCGGTGTGGAGGTAGATTAATCAGTTAGTGTTGTGGAGTTAGAGGCAAGAGGTCTGCGGTTTGAGCCTTTGTATGCATGCGATATATTTTGTTTATTATCTCGGTTCGTTAGTGATACAGAATCGCTAAGATCGGGATGCCATAGGTGATGATTATGCAGTGATTGTGTTTTCGGGAGCGGAATGCAAATAGATTACTCGGTTAGTGCTGTGGAGATAGAGGGAAGAGGTCTGCGGTTTGAGCCTTTGTCTGCATGCTATCGATTCTTGACTTGGAATTGGGTGCTAATATTCTCTTTATTCTCTTGGTTCACTAGTGATACCGGCTAAAATCTGGATGCTACATGTGAGGATGTGCATTGTATTCATTATTCCTTAATTTGGCAGCAAGATAATATAGATTTCATAGAAGGAGCATACTATTTTTGTTTTTGTTGTTGCTGTTGTTGTTGCTGGTGTTGTTGTTGTTGTTGTTGTTGTTGTTGTTGTTGTTGTTGTTGTTGTTTTTGTTGTTGCTGTTATTTATTAATTACTTTTCTACCGCTAAGCAGAGTGCCACTCGGATATAGATTTTCAAATATTTTTTTTTACTTTCTTAACTTTGTAGATCAATACTATTTGGAAAGCTCTGTTTCTCATTTAATAAGAAAATTTATATAAATGTGTAGCTATATTACTAAAAACTAATAATTATTTTGTCAGTTAATTAATTTTGTGTGGGCTCTAATAGAAAAATTTGCAAGACCTTGTCATCTTTGAGAACAGTATTTGCAAGGCCGTCTCACCTCTAGTGACTGGTTGTTTTTTCTTTGTTTATTGTTTTTGTTTTTTTTTTTTGGGGTGGGATGGGGTTCATTGCCCTGTTTATGTTCACAGCAAATCTTGCCCGATAACCACATCAGACTGAGTGTCTAAGACTGATATTGAAATAGGACGAAGTACAAGTTACTGTGTAAACGATGTATCTATTTTTTTCTCCCTGGAAACACAATATAGATGCTTTCATCAACAAGTCACAAGTTTGGCTATAATTTATTTTTGTGTGCCTGGTTTTTCTAAATCGCTAATGTTAATGGACCACAGTGTCGAAGGGAAGAAATAACAAACACACAATCAAACAAACAAAATCAGTGTTGGGAAAGTTTTGGTCACGATCGACGGCTGCGTGACTCAGGTGATAGAAGACACTGCTTCTAATTAGTACACACTGGGTTCAATTCCTGATCATGCCTTCTTGTTCCAGCTGACTGATTCTGTGTCAGTGGAATATGAGTGGCTGAGATGTAAGCTCTGGACTCACTGATTTCCTTTTCTTTTTATCTCCCACTCTCTTTGTCTCTGTTTGTGTCTCTCACTCTGTTGCTCTCTCTCTCAGTCTCTCACTCTCTTTCTCTCTGTGTGTATCTCTTAATCTCTTTCTCTCTCTATCTCTGTTTCTCAATCTTTTTCTCTGTCTCTCTCTGTCTCTCACTCTCTTTCTCCCTCCAACGCTGTGTCTCTCACTCCCACTTTCTTTATTTCTCGTTATCCCTCTCTCTCTCTCTCTCTCTCTCTCTCTCTCTCTCTCTCTCTCTCTCTCTCTCTCTCTCTCTCTCTCTCTCTCTCTCTCTCTCTACATATATAGTGAGCACATTATAAACATGGTTAGACATTTTGAAATGCGTCGCCGTAGAGAATTCTCTCTGAGAGCCAAAGTAGGATATATATGCTCTGTCCTTCTTTCTGCCTATCTGTTTCAACCTTTCCATCTATATATCGATCTCTCTATTTGTATCTCTAGATAACTATCTATCCATCTATCTATCTATCTATCTATCTATCTATCTATCTATCTATCTATCTATATATTTATCTATCTATCTATCTATCTATTTATCTAATTATCGAAATGTCTTTATATCTATCTGTCTGCCTGTCTGTCTACCTATCTACATACCTATCTATCCATCCATCAACCTGTAGAGCTATAGCTATAGTTGTCTAAAGTCTTGGATCGTGTCGTCGCATATGATCCTACCTAGAATAGGATCATTCTCCCTTTCCCCACCCTCTCTCTCTCTCTCTCTCTCTCTCTCTCTCTCTCTCTCTCTCTCTCTCTCTCTCTCTCTCTCTCTCTCCAAAAGCCACAGTCCGACCTTCACCCACACAATCCAGATCCACTGTCAAGGTTATGTGTCTGTACTGGTGATCAAGACAGTGTGAATCTGTGTCACCTGATTGGGTCAGTTGATCAATATTAGTTTAGTCAGCTCTTAGTTGGGCCCAGGCCTCAATAGACACTTCTCAATAACCAGGGCAGCAGGATATTTGCCGCTAATTTCTATTATTTAATAACAATATTTAATGAAATATAAATTAAGATTCAATGTACAACCATCAACATTCCTTAATTGTCTTTTAACAGGCACTTTTTTGGGTCCATGCATGCCATCACCCCTTCTTCTCTGGATGACTCAACAACAACAAAAATAAATAAATAAATAAATAAACACAGTTGTAATTAAACGATGCGCGAATGTTTACAATATGTTTATATTCGCTAAAAATAAAAAAGAGCAGAGCACCAATGTTATTTCTAAGGGGCAATAAATATAAGAAAAAAATCAATCTATAAACAGTAATCTATACCGTATCTGAGTTATTCATCTGTATTGTGCCTTCATCAATTGAAACGTATACAACATTGGGGTGGGTTATTTTTCGCCCGACCATCAAACCGGTTTCTGCCTGTCGTCCCTCCATCTATTACACACTGAAATATATATATCGATCACATGCTCTCAGTCTCCCTCTCTCTCTCTCTCTGCCTCTCTATATCTTTCTTTCTCTCTCTCCCCCTCTCTTTCTCTCTCTCTCTCTCTCTCTCTCTCTCTCCTATCCTATCCGTTCTCTCTGTCTGTCTCAAACAAAATGAAACAAACTATATTAATAAAAGCTAAAAAAGAAGAACACAGCATCAAAGTTATTTGCACGGGCCAATATCATTGTAAGAAATAACAATCAATACACCAGGTACATACTAACCCGTCTATATTGTGGCTCCATCAACTGAAACGTCCTCAACATTGGGTTGGGTTCAGTTATGTTCGACAGTCAAACAGATTTTTGCTTGTCGTGTATCCTCTATCTAGGACACACTGAAAAACCTATCGATTTGACTCGATACTTCCCTCCCTCTTTCTTTTTTACTCACTCTATCTCTCTCCTAGCTATTTTACTCGTTCTGCCTCTATTCTCTCTCTCTCTCTCTCTCTCTCTCTCTCTCTCTCTCTCTCTCTCTCTTTGTCTCTAACTGTCAGTCTGTATCTTTCTCTGTCCCCCCCCCTCTCGCTTTCTCTCTCACTCTTTCTCTTTCTCTTTCTCTCTCTTGTCTGTCACATAGGCACAGTGTACAATGTCCCAGGCTATGGACTGAGTGAGAACTATCTGGATGTCTCCATTACAGGAGTGAATGTATCTCTGTAGTCTGTACTGTGTTTCTAATGAATAGTTTACCCTACCAGTGAGACAGGAGCTGTCACAGAAAGATAGGCAGTAGCTAGATCTAGACTTTAGCTGTCTTCTGGGATACATGTAAGTACTACTCTCTGTCTGCATGTCTGTCTGTTTTCATGTATCTCTGTCTCTCTCTCTCTCTCTCTGGCTCTCTCTCTCTCTGTATATATATATATATATATATATCTATCTCTCTCATCTCTCTCCCTCTCTCTTTCTCTCTCTCCCCTCTTCTTATTCGTTTCTCAGTTCAGCCTCTCTCTCTCTTTTCTTCTTTTTTCCTCTCTCTCTATTTCTGTCTATCTGTCTGTCTGTCTGTCTCTCTCTTTGTCTCTGTCTGTCTGTTTTTCTGTCTGTCTAACTGACTGTCTGTCTGTCTGTCTCTCTTTCTCTATCTCTGTCTCTCTCTCAATCTCTCTTTTCCCCTCTCTCTCCTACTCCCCCTTCACATCTCCTTTTATCTTCCCTTTCTTTCTCACTCACTACTCTTTCAGCAATGTTATTATTTTGCTAACACTACTCGCTCATACCACAATAATTTAGTAATATAAAGGCATTTCACAATAACTGTGTAAGGTTCTCTGTCCCTTTCATTTTCGTTCAGATTTTATGAACTCTTCATACTCTCTAGCACGGGCGTCCCAAATCTAGTCCCCAATTACCAGCGGTAATAGGTTCATCGATCGCCGTCTTTGTGCCCCATTCTCTACGTTCCAATCTGATTTTGGGTTCCCATTTTTTCGGTATGGTCTCCCATTTAACCTGATCGATTGCGATCTCAATTTGATTGTTTAATCCATGGAGAAGTTTTTGTTTTGGTCCCATCTTGTGGTTATGGGTCGATATGAAAAAGGGTGCTCTTTGAGTAGATGGGTGGAGTAGATTTGTATGTTGGCTAGGATGTGAATTTAGAAAAAAAGTAATACAAACTTTGCTATGATTGTATTGGTTGTTAATCAACAATTTTTTTTTAATTTTCCCTCGCCATTATTTAAGAGTGTGTTTACTTTGACTTTCATTCACTTGCTGATGATCGTAATTATTAAGTTTGCTTTAACTTTAAATTTTACTAGGTAATGAGTGCATCTCTTCTCTCTTTCTCTCTCTATCTATGTCTCTATCTCTCTCTTACTCTCTTCTGCTCTCCCTCCCAATCTCTTTTTATCTTTCCTCTTTTCTTTCTCCAATCATCAGGGGTAATAGGTTCATTGATTCCCGTCTTTGTGCCCCCTTCTCTACGTTCCAATCTGATTCTGGACTCCCAATAATCGGATCGATTGATTAATCCATGGAGAGTTTTTTGTTTTGGTCCCTTTTTGTGGTTGAGGGTCGGTCTAAAGAGGGTATATCCGGAGTAGGGGCCTGGAAGAGCAGAGGTTATTTTTTCAACTTTTCTCCACCTATCTTTCTCCCTCCCTCCCTTCCCCCACCTCTCTCTCTCTCTCTCTCTCTCTATTTTTGAATTAAAGTTACATGGGAATCATTCACGATACCTGATTCCAACTAAATCGATCAAGCGACTGACATTAAAACTGTTATTGAGCACGAGAGACAGTTCAATTTTCACTTAGTTTGCCTTCCTACGGTTTTCCGAAGTATTTCATAAGAAAGCTAGCTGCGCTTTTGATCCAAAACAAAAGTATGAATTTTGTTCGAACGTGGGTTTCGAACCTAGGACCCCCCGATCAGGAAATCAACGCTTTACAACCTGTGCCAGCTTGTCCCGTAAGATACCAACCAAAGATGACCTAAAAACTAATCAGAGATAACACTATCTTTAAAACTGAACAGGCTGTTGTGGATCTGTATTTTCATTGTTTGGACAAGCCGTAAACAAGAAGGAGAACCCTTTGTTAATTAAGATAAGGAGAAGGATGTATTGGAGAAAGGAAAATAATATGCGCTATTCAAAGGAAGAACATAGAAATCACGCGAATACATACACTAGATTTATTAATTATGTGAGGCGTTCTGGGCTTTTTCACGCTTAAGTTGCTAATATTTATCCGTAGTCGTTTTAGTTGTTTATTGTCATATTTTATTTCTGATATAGACTTCTAAAGATTGTCGGTATTTAAGAGTAAGATAGAGCATTATACAACCAAGGATATGATTAAATTTTAAGCTAGAGCCTCCGTAACATATAAAACCTATCTGAGTGTACCTTTTTTTATTTACGAATGATCATTTCTGGGTCTAGAAGTTAAAGAGATATTTTTTCAACCTCTAAAAGTGAGTTAATTTGATGCTTTTTACTGCACTATAAACTACTTAAAAAGTCAAATGTTCCAATTATTGAGAATTCACCACATTTGCTCCGTATATAGAGTTGCCAAGAGAAACAGCCATTAAAGTATACATTCTTAGTCAAATAAGTTTAACAAATACAAACAAATATGTTGATTTACCAACAGTAACACCCACAAAGTATACATTCTTAGTCAAATAAGTTTAACAAATACAAACAAATACGTTCATTTACCAACAGTAACAGCCATCAAAGTATACATTCTTAGTCAAATAAGTTTAACAAAAAAAAAACGAATATATTGATTTACCAACAGTAACAGCCATCAAAGTATACATTCTTAGCCTAGCCAAATAATTTTAACAAATACAACCAAATACGTTCATTTTGGCAAAATGTTGGCAGATCTAATTATAAGGCCTATCAGTCTTAATTTACGCGGAATAGGCGCTTTAGAAAAGTGGGAGGCGGCTTGTTTGGCAGTGGCACTAGACCGCGGCTGGTCTGTCACATAGGCACAGTGTCCGCTGTCCCATGCTATGGACTGAGTGAGAACTATCTGGATGTCTCCATTACAGGAGTGAATGTATCTCTGTAGTCTGTACTGTGTGTCTAATGAATAGTTCACCATACCAGTGAGACAGGAGCTGTCACAGAAAGATAGGCAGTAGCTAGATCTAGACTTTAGCTGTCTTCTGGGATACATGTAAGTACTACTCTCTGTCTGCATGTCTGTCTGTTTTCATGTATCTCTGTCTCTCTCTCTCTCTCTCTGGCTCTCTCTCTCTCTGTATATATATATATATATATATATCTATCTCTCTCATCTCTCTCCCTCTCTCTTTCTCTCTCTCCCCTCTTCTTATTCGTTTCTCAGTTCAGCCTCTCTCTCTCTTTTCTTCTTTTTTCCTCTCTCTCTATTTCTGTCTATCTGTCTGTCTGTCTGTCTCTCTCTTTGTCTCTGTCTGTCTGTTTTTCTGTCTGTCTAACTGACTGTCTGTCTGTCTGTCTCTCTTTCTCTATCTCTGTCTCTCTCTCAATCTCTCTTTTCCCCTCTCTCTCCTACTCCCCCTTCACATCTCCTTTTATCTTCCCTTTCTTTCTCACTCACTACTCTTTCAGCAATGTTATTATTTTGCTAACACTACTCGCTCATACCACAATAATTAGTAATATAAAGGCATTTCACAAATCTAGACTTTAGCTGTCTTCTGGGATACATGTAAGTACTACTCTCTGTCTGCATGTCTGTCTGTTTTCATGTATCTCTGGCTCTCTCTCTCTCTCTCTGGCTCTCTCTCTCTCTGTCTCTCTCTCTCTCTCTCTCTCTGGCTCTCTCTCTCTCTGTCTCTCTCTCTCCCTCTCTCTCTCTCTCTCTCTCTCTCTCTCTGGCTCTCTCTCTCTCTGTCTCTCTCTCTCTCTCTCTCTCTGGCTCTCTCTCTCTCTGTATATATATATATATATATATATATATATAAATTATATACATATCTATCTATCTATCTATCTCTGTCTCGATATCAACCTCTCTAAC
>RQTK01001066.1:136564-153510 GCA_003991915.1 Elysia chlorotica
CATCTATCTATCTATCTATCTACCTATCTACCTATCTATCAAACTGTCTATCTATTTATCTATCTGTCTGCCTGTATATATACATATTTACATGCCCATCTTTCCATCCATCTATCTAGCTAGCTAACTAGCTTTGACAGCATTTAGAACGTCTGAAGTCCTGCATCGTGTCGCCGAATAGGATTCTACCTAAATAGGATCTTTCTCCCTCTCCCCACCCATTTTCTCTCTCTCTCACCCTCTCTCTCTCTCTCCTCCATACCTTCTCCCTTCTTGTATCTCTCTCTTTCTCTCACCCTCTCTCTCTCTCCTCCATCCCTTCTCCCTTCCTGTATCTCTCTCTTTCTCGCCCTCTCCTCTCTTACTCTCTCTCCCCCTCTCTCCCTCTAATTCCCTCTCTCTTTCCCCCTCTCGCTCATCCCTTCTCCCTGCTTTTTTATGTCTCTCTCTTTCTCGCTTTCCTCTCTCTTCCTCTCTCTTGATCTCTCTCTTTCTCTGTCTCTCTCTCTCCCTCTCTTTTTTCTCTCTCCATTCCTGTCTGCTTGTATGTCTGTATGCTTGTATGTTTGTCTCCCTATCTGTCTGTATGTCTGTCTCTCTGTCTGACGTCTGCCTCTGTCTCCCTCTCTGTCTCTCTCCCTCCCTCCCTCGCTCAGTCTCTATGTGTCTTCGCTTATCTCCACGTTTTTTTTCCAGTGGGATACTATTTCGAATGTAATAAACAAAAGGTTTCGTTTGCGGATATACCACAGATCCAGTACTCAAATATACAACTATGCAACAGTTCGATCCCCGGGTACATCATCCTATTTCAGTGCTTTACTCAGAGTCGGTTCCATTGCTTGGATAAACCATCGGATTCAGTTTACGGGTGTACCCGTGTATCCGGCGTTCGGATATTGCATTAGGGTTTCCGAATACAGTGAAGCTTAATAAGACTTATTTTTACTGACCAATGCTATTTCATAGACGGACATAGTTATGCAGGTGTGAAAATGAACCAGTTCATTTAGAATCATTACTGACATAAGACCTGTGAATGTTGTAAATACCTTTAACGATTCTTTGTGGCTTTTGAATGTAATATTGTTTTGTGTGAACATTGTATGGTTATTTTTTCTTTTATAATTGTGATAATGGAAATTGTTAAGCGCATTGAGCATGATAGTTCATGGAAGTGCGCTAAATAAATGCAATATATTATTTTTATTCTTATTATTATTTAAGACCAAGAATGTTAACTTCAATCATATATTTGGTCATATAGACTGATGAAGAATGACTTGGATATGGTGCTTCACTAAGGATAAGTTTGTGTGAAATATAAATACATTAATTTTACTAAAAATATTGTGTTAGACACTAAACGTTTTGATCAACAAAAACTCTGAAGTTTGAGCATGTATCTTGTCTCGTATATCTACAATGCTATACCTCTGGGATTTTCAATACTTTTCGCACCTAGGGTGTGGATAGTCCAGTATTAGCGCGCTTGACTAATTAGTAGAAGGTCTGAGGTTTGATACTAAGTTGTTGTAAAGTATTCCCCAGTGGACGCGAAACTTCTGAGATAGTGATTTTTCTTACTAAACTTGGGGAAGTTTTTGGGAGGGGAAAGGGGGGGGGGAGGTTCTTGTAAAATTGTTAAAGATGCTGAATTTTCGATGATGCCTCTATAATGTTAAATGAAGGCTGTGAAAATAAGTGGATAATGTGTGATGGAAATGATTTGCCAAGAAACATGTGCAGATAAATTAAAGCATGTATGTAAAGAAACCGGCAGTTGTTGATGTTTGTAAAAGCATTGATTGTTTGAATCGACGCAATAAATCCAATTTAGGCACGTAAGGATATGTGATCTTTGCCTAAAGTATGTGTACACTTCGTCTTTTTAAAATGATTTCCATCCCTCTGTGTTCGTCCTCCGTTCCGTTCTCCAAAACTGTATATTATGATGTTCTAACATTTCCAAAAAAAAAGCCCAGTTTAAATTCATTGCCGATGTTCTAGTCTATTTACAATATTCGGTTCAGTGATTCACTGTACACAGAACTGCCAAAACATTTTCATGCTTGAGCACATTTTTATTATGTTTGTATAATTATCACGTTCGTCTTCTTTTCAGTAAATATTTTGTTTTTATGTTGTTGTTTTTTCCATATTTGTCATGTCAGCGCTTCAGTCGATTAGTCCATAATTTGTAACTTTTTACGCCTTATAAAAATACAACATGAGTATTAAAATAATGCGCTATTTATTTTTCTCTCTTTTATTTCCTTTCTCAATCTTCTCCATCTCCCTATCCAATTTTAAATTTCCCTGTGCTCACACATCTCTTTTTTTCCTTCGCTTGTAAATCGTGTGGGTTTTTTCTCTACTATTCTCGTATATGTCACTTCTGTTTCTTTGTCTTTTTTTTAAAACAAAAATATCCAGCAAAACCAAACCTACTGTATATATAAAAAGATATAGGTAAAGGATGACTAAGATGTTAACTATAAAGCCAACCAAAATACTTGTATCGACTTTCCAATTAAAGATGTTAATGTCCTTTACACTCTCTTCACTGACCCACCTTTCGCCTTCATGTCAAACCTAGGCAAGGCTAATGACTCTTTAGACGTGAAAATAACAGAAAAGATCAACAGTGTGACATCGAAAATAGCATTTGAGATCTTGCGATTACTGAGCCGATAGCTAAACGAAGACGATAAGTAAATGAATCTGCACCCCAGAGTTATATTAGTAGCACATGTGTGATCTGCACCGACATCCAATCATTGCTCTATCCTAGACTTGCGGGACCAATGAGCGATCAGAAAACCGCATGCCTAAACGTCATCCGTTATCATTATGTCCATCGCGAAGCCTATACTCTAGTCCAGGGTCGCATTCTTGGCTCTGATGTAAAGAAAAGTATAAATCATACAGATGCTCTTTAATCTATGCCCGCTGTAAATCTAGATGTGTCACATAGTTTTCCCCTCGACTGATTTTGGCACGCATGAGTGAATCATTTTGGAAGATGCGGCTGAATTCTGTCAAAATAACTAAACTGATGGTACACTCTAGAATAAATTAAGTGGATCCTCTTGAGTCTTCTGTATAAGTATAATTTTAACAAAATACACAGTTATAGTTGCAAGCTGTATCTAGAGGTCTTAAAGGATGTTTTAGTTTAATTGCCTTGAGGAATAACATCGTTCTCAGTGCGGTTTCGCTAACTATGTTCTGTTTCTAATTACCTTTCTTCCCGTTTTCTATTTTTATTATATGCTCTAAGTTTAATCACTGGAGTTTCGCCATGTCTTCTGTTTTTTTCTTTCCTTAACTTAATTCGACATCATTAAACCTGATACCATGCTTTCCATGTAATAAATTTAAAAAAATGTTTTACTCTCCCTGCTTGTCTTCAAAAACTAAGTCAGGTATTAATAAAGTTAATGGAAAAGAGAACAAAAAGGGCGTAAAACGGGGACAAAGTCTCGTTTTAAAGTTGATCAAACAAACGAATAGTGTGAGCTTTACTATACTAATCAAACATTTACACAGTCTTACTTACATCTTGTGAAGATATACAGTCATGTACTTTGTAAAAAGATCGCTTTTCAAAGAAGTTAGGTCTATGTCAGGTATAACGCAGGCTTAGAAGCAATTGCCTTTGGATAGGACGGTTTAATTTTAAGGCCAAAAGGTAAAAAATAAAGAGTTGTTGATGTTGTTTAACGTTAACGTCAGCACTATATAGGCGTTATTATGGACGGGCCCCAAGACTAATGTCTGACAAGTTAACGTGCTGCCACACAAAGACATTGCGGGATGCCATGACTCTATCTCAGTTGGTCACGTTAAATTGACACCGACCCAACCAGTAGGGGACGAGTCGCCACAGCGGGGCTCGAACCACGGACCTCGGACCTCCTGCGCCGAAAGCGGTCAAACGTAAAAAAGAATCTGGCATTTTTTGGTGTTTTGTAATGTGAAAATAATAATTTTAAAACGGTTAAACCGCTGATGTAAAGAAATAATTATACGGGTCGTAAGTACCACATCGTCGTAGACTTACAATTCATCCCAAGATTTTTTTTTTGCGTGTTTTTTATTTGCTGTTCTTTTTGTTTTGTTTTGTTGTTGTTTTTGTAAGAGTAACTTCAACGTCTTTTTTTACAAAATGCTTGTTCTAAAGTCCTCTACTGCTTGATTCGGTTTCAGTACAGTATATTTTGTTATCAGTAGAGGCAGGAGTCTTGATGTCTCTGTGTGTTAGCGTGGAACACTAATTACCAGACTTTAGTATTGAGACCCATCTCCGATAAAGTCTAGTAGTTGACGATGTAGGTTGAAAAGCCATTACACCATACTAATCTCAAGATAGTTTTAAAAAGCGAATATTACATTCGATGCTTAATTTTATGACACAATTTCTCAAACCCTTACTAGCATCACGCTACTTTTTTTCCTTCTTGTTCTATTGTTCTTTCTTTTCCTTTAATATTTTTTTTTTCAATTTATTTTACAGGTAATAAAGTGAAAAATAAAAAAAAACCCTTCACAATTGGTATGTATAAACCCCGCATCTGACGCGCCATCACTGGAAACAGAGGACCAGACCATCGGTTGATCTGACACCACCACGACCCCCACCTTCTTGCCCTGCGTGAGGTGTGTTGAGTGCAAACTGCAAAGCAAGAGCCGTGTCAGATGAGTACACAGGACAAACTCACCCAACACAACACAGGTGTGTAGTGCACTTCGCTGTGAGCTTCTGACAGGCCTCCGAGGAAATGTGTGCTATTTCACCTGGACGAATGATGGTGACTGTTCTCATGAAGGCCATGGAGATTGGATAAAAGAACTATTGACGTTCATGAAAATAAACTGAAGACAGTGTCAAACGGTTGTATATTTTACCATTATCTCGTGCATCTTTAATCAAATACAACATTCCTTTAAATAGGATGTAGATATATTGTAACACACCCCACTGTTCATCTTAATGAGTCAACCTTTATCTCATACCGTTCCTGACCCCACAATTTCATGAGGCCGAGCAAACGAAACCTTGACATAGTTCGCTTTCTCACACAAACGAAAAGTTAACTCAAACACAAGAGAGCGACGACAAACTTTCTCAAGGGAAGCAACTCTGTCGTTCCACACGTTTAAGCTCGTTCTCATGTCTCCTGGCATATCAGCATGAGGCAAACACGCGTTGTCGGAAGTTGACAAATGGTTTAGCCACCATTCTAACCTCAGTCGCAAACAAGCAAATAAACATAACATATCACATACACACTGACTTTTCCAATACTGAATAACATAGGCACATACCATATCACATACACAAGACTTTTCCAATACTGAATAACATAGACACCAACATATATACCATGGCAACGATTTTTACACTACAACTTAACACAGGCAGCAATATGAATTCATGCATCTCTCAAGAACCCTTCGCCGACAGTGAGGCGAGTCCAGACGGCTACTCTATGTCCAGCCTAACGCCAACAACAGCCACACATAGAGATGATAACGGTGAAACGCAAGGCCGGAGAAGTTTCTATATGGACCTGATGGGTGATCATCTGAGCACCCCACCAGAGAGGTTTCGTGTCGACCAAAACTGCCTCCAGGAAACTTCTCTACACGGCCATTCCAGCCCTTTGACTTGCACAGAGAACACTATAAAGGATGAATCTGCAACGCCTTCTTCCGCTAGATCTTGTTCAAAGTCTAGCATTCGTGTACCTGAGAGAAAGAGCTTTTATGCGGAGCTGATGGATGGACATGGGGTGAGTATCTCCAAGGTGAATGGACAGAAGGCCAAACCATCTGATGAGAGTAGAGAGAGCGATATTACCAGCACCCTCCAGGTCGTGAAAAAAGTGGAGAAGTCATCCAGAAAGAAGGCCAAATCATCCGATGAGAGTAGAGAGAGCGATATTACTAGCACCCTCCAGGTCGTGAAGGAAAAGGAGAAGTCATCCCGAAAGAAGTCCAACTCATCCAATGAGATTAGAGAGAGAAATGTGATTAGCGCCCTCCAAGTCGTGAAAAAAGTGGAGAAGTCATCCCGAAAGAAGGCCAAACCATCCAATGAGAGTAGAGAGAGCGGTACTACCAGCACCCTCCAGGTCGTGAAGGAAGTGGAGAAATCATTCCGGCTGAGCAACCCTCCATCTGAGTACTACACCAAAGACAAAGAACTTGAAGAAAGCGCAACGCTGCCTCTTTTGGGTAAAACCTCCACAGCCATGTCCACATGGGAACACTTCCAGGCCATGAATCCCTCCCTCAGGCGACACGATTCTTCCGCCCCTGGCCGATCAGACTTACGGAAAAGTGATTGGAACATCCCAATGCCTAGAGAGCATGACAGTTTGTCTGGGAAGAACTTGGCAGAACCAGGCGGCAAGGACACATCCCAGGCCAGCATCAGTTCCAGTCAAGCTTTGTCTCAGAGCGGTGGGAGAGAGGATGTCTGCATGCCCCGACCTCTGTCTGTGATAATAGAGGAGTCTGAGGAACAGTAAGTGCTGTTGATTTGTGATTATAGTTTTACGCTTTTTTATTCTTATACGCTCTTTATTTGAGTAAAATAAAAAAAATACTGCTTTAACACCAAAATGTAATTAATTGGCTTCTCCTCTGTATTCCTAAATAATTATTAGAGTAATTTCTCTGTCCTTTTTGCTGAACTAAATATATCATACAAGGCTGTAAAAATCAATACTCTTTGCTTGTTTGGTGTCCTCTTTGCTTAATTTTCTCTCTCTCTTTCTCTGTCTCTCTCTCTCTCTCTCTCTCTTATATAGTTCTAATGAGTTCTAGTTCTAACTCTAAAATTTCGTTTTAAACTACAAAAAGTTTTTCCCAAAAATACATAATTTTATCCAGGATTGGGTTAAAATTTTGATTTCCCCTCTCTTTAGACTTGACTTGACGATGAACTAGATCAGTATAAGCCTCTCGGATCTTCACTGAAATTTGTGCCCAACGTTCCCTGTGTTGGGTTGAGGTTTTTATTTTTAAAGCGTTAGAGACATTTTCGTTATCATGGAGCACCGCGCCGGTTCTCGTTGGTGACTATGGCTCTCCTCGTTTCTCTTCCCTCGCATTTCACGATCAGTTGGAGCCCTTTGCTTCCACCAACCCATCTTCCTATCCCGTCACTTACTTGTATTCTCTGTTCTCTAGCCGAAAAAGGTTGGCTGGTTTGTTCGTTTGTTAGTTTCTATCAATTAAGGAATACCGCGGATTGTCTACAAAAGTAATGTCTAAGTAATCTATTATACTGTCACACAGAAGCATGACCAAGATACTCAGATCTCTCTCTCTCTCTCTCTCTCTGCCTCTCTCTCTCTCTCTTTGTCTCTCTGTCTCTCTCTCTATCTCTGTGTCTGTCGCTCTCTCTCTCTTTCTGTCTCTGTCTCTGTCTGTCTGTCTGTCTCTTTGTCTGTCTCTGTCTCTCATTGTCCCTCTGTGTCTGCCTGTCTCTGTCTCTCTCTGTGTTTGTCTAGCTGTATGTTTCTCTGTCTGTTTGTCTCTGTCTTTCTCTCTCTCTCTCTCTCTCTCTCTCTCTCTCTCTCTCTCTCTATCAATCAGTCACACTATACAACACCGCCAGTGAGCTGTTTAAAAAACGAAGTTATTTAGAATATTATTTTTGTGGGATATAAATTGCCAGTGTCAACGTCCTGATGGGATGCTTTTTAAAGCAAGAAAAAATGAATACGATTTTTTTTTGGATTTGTTAAACCACGAAGTTTAAATAACAAAACGTCTATTGGTGATGATTTTACGTAAGATGTAAAGATAACCTAAGCGTTAATTTTTATCTTCTTTAAACTATGGAGGAAAAGAATAAACTGAAAATAATGGTCTATCGGTCGTTTGTCAATAACAAATAAATAAACTCCATCACGTTAACTCTTCTGAGAGCTCTTTTGGTGAAACGTCTCACTGAATCTATAGTCCCTGGTTAAACATTCAGAATACAGTAAAGGTGGACTCAGTCAAGCTTATCCAGACATAAAGTAATGCAACTTAGCGCTAATTGATTCTAACAGCACTACAAGTATTTTAGTTCCAGGCAGTTCGGTTACGCATGAAACTGTAATATAACACATAATGACGTCAGCATAGGCACATTCAGCCATTTAAATTTTGAAATAATAATTATATTGTCAATAATGAATAATTGTGTGTGCTAATTATTGTGCCTAATAAAAAATGAAAATACCCAACGTAAATTATTAAAAAGAAGGCTATTTTTGTGTCATTAAAAGCGTGTACACCAAAGAGAAAGACGTAGCCTTGAATTGCAGCACTGCAATAAGTTGTGAGTATCATTTGCTATGTAAAATCCCACCCAAACACACACACACACACATATATAATCTAGGTCACATAAAACAAAGAGTAAAGTCTCTCCGTTTAGAGCTTTGGTTGTTCATTAGTAAATGGATCTTTAAGAAGTGATCTATTGAAATATACATGTACAACTTTTTAATATTTCTGTTTAAACAGTGACGACCATGATGATTTTGATGGAAGTGAACAGCCGTGGAGCCAACTTCTCCCATGGTGGGACGATTCCTCCAAGGCTCTTCAGAAAGTCCACGCCAAGCAAAGCTCTGCGAATGGGCTTGACGACGACGTCAAGGTGGAGGACCACACTGTAGATATTTACACGGACGTGACCCTGACCTTCCCTGAGAAGCTCAAGGTGAAGGACTCGCCTAGCAAGGTCATGGTCATGCCGCTGTTCCAAGGTCGCCCCAAGATGACTCTCAGTCAGACGCTTCAAGTGGCAGGGCTCATGGTGATCGGTGCCATTTTTGTCGCGTTTATTTTGGCTTGGGTTTTCTCGCCCGTGATTTTTGGTGTCTAAAAACTATCAAGGTGGACATAAATTAGAAAATCCGCCTGACTTATATAGAGGAGTCTGAAGAGAGTTTTCGAATTCCATGGAGCTAGATTCAATCATGGACAGGGGTAATATTTGATTAAATCTTTTCCCCCTGAGTTTCACGAAATCGGAGCACAACTTGGTAAATACAACTAGAGTTTGACGCTTTTCAGTACAGAGACTGGGCTATGTCACAAATCTGCAGTAGAGTGAAATCAAAGAAATGACAATCAATCGATATGCTCTAATGAACAAAATCCCTCCTTTGAAAGCTTGTGTCTGTGCTTGCTATTATGCGAGCGATTGTGTGCACCAGATTGGTATTATAATCATTAGTCAGCTGGCAAATATAATATTGGGCAATATTGATTTGAGACTGGAATCGATTTGTTTTCATCGATGTCCAAAACCATGAAAATCTCAAGTGGAATATCTTGTAAATAAATAATTCTTTAGTATTTTAAAGACGTGATAAGCAAAAATCACACCGCTCTTGAGACGCAAATTTTTAAAGCCTCATATTTGTACATTATGAGATATAAATAAATATTATGCCAATTTTTAAGATACGCCAATGTTTGCACGTTGTAAGAACAAAACAAATTAAAATATCATGTCACTCTATATGAACGGGCAATGGTATCATTTTTGTGGTGATAAAACAGTGATAACGCTATTTTTATGACAGGCTGTGTATTTCAATAGAATCTTGGTTATATAGTTTATTAGCATGATGATAAGTCTATTATATTACATTAAAACAGAGATCTTATGATTTTATAAGACAGTCTGATGAGTCTGTTGTAAAAAATAGAACATTATCGTGTCTTTATGTTAATATTACAAACTAATTATATTTGTGTTATATGCATAACACACAGGTTGTGCTATTTTTGTCAGATTCTGTATTATTTGGAAACTGGTCTGTTATCGTAACTACCCATTGAGGTTACTGTGTACTTGTAATAATTATTCTATTGTGTCTGGCAGACACGCATGCTGTAAACAATGTAAGGGGGTGAGATTGTCCTGGGGTAGAAGAACATCGGCTTCTGACGCAAAAGATCCGTGTTTCGAGGAGTCAGTTTAACGTGACTGGCTGAAACAGGGGTCATGGTATCCCCGCCCTGTGTGACAAAACATAAAATTGTCAGACGTCAGTCTTGGAGCCCGTCCACAATAAAGCCAATATAGTGCTGATGTTGGACGTTAAAACCATCTCAACAACTGCAAATTATGTAAGAATAAACCTATTTTACCCAGCGATTTTCCTAAATCAACAACACTGTCATTGCAATTTATGAGAGCCTATGCAGCTTTACCATTTGAAGCCTCGCCTCTGGGTCTAATAAAAAGGGCTCAAAGAAGGATGAGCCATTTGGGCTGTTTGTCCTGTTGGTATGCGAGTCGATGAGTTCACCCTAGGGGCAGGCGATGTTTGTGCTCGGGAGCAATTATTTAGAGCAGAATTTTAAGATTGTACATCGGTTTTACTAATAAAACTATTCATGTACTGTGTATGGGGGTTAAAGCTAGTGAACGAGCCTTGAACCTTCTACTAGAAGGACCAATCCGGCAGTTAGATAGCTATCTAGCAAAGCTCTCAAATAAGTTGATGATTCTTCACAACAACGATGCCCCCTTAGCGGCAACTTCGGGGTTTGACACGATACTCCCAATCAAATTTTATGGACGCAATCCCAACCAATAGGGAAACACTCGGGATCCAGAGGAAAGAATTGAACATGCAACCTTCTGTTATTCCCTTGGACCAGTGCCCCCACCCTCTTGCATGAAAACACCCTAAAATTTTTGCTTTTATAAATATGTTGATAGAATTATACTGTGTATGTATTCGTAAGGGCTATAAGAGTTATTTTGTGTTCAGACTGAGATTTGAATGATCCAAAGAAATTTTTAAGTGTTTCACTTTTCTAAAGTTTGTTATGCTTTGTTGTATTTATGTCTTTCAAACAATGCACTGTACTTACTTTATATTTTCAAGAAATGCCACCCATATGACTATGTGTTCATATACCTTGCCGTATTCTGTGTTATCCTTAACTGGACACATCTTATTAAATTGTTAGTTGTTGTTTTTTTTTAACTCGTTCAAAATGCCATCTTATATTTTGTTTTAAATATTACATTATTAAATATTGCATAAATATATAAAAATAGAGATGAAAGAAAAAAAAGGGGAGGTGGGGCGTTCATGAAGGACAAATCATTAGACTGAAAAATTAGGCAAAAATATCAGATCTAAAGGGAGTTAATTTGTGTGAGAAACTATAACATGATATTTTTGTAGTTGAAATGTCTTATTTCCCTTGCATGATGCTGACATTTTGTAGAGATCAAAATGGCCGTGTAGATTCAGAGTGTATGGTGCTCAATCTTAAGTAAAAAAAAAAAGGGAAAAAAATACCAGCAACAAAAAACGGAAACATCAACAACGACGATGAAGACAACAACGACGACGACGACAACTACAACAACATGAACAATAAAATTACCAAGGAAAGTTGTTAAACATGAGCAACTGTATCAGTGTAGAAGCGAAATGTAAGTGAAAATAGGGAATGCGTCAACTATATAAAAAAATATGTAAATAAATCTAACGCAGTTATAAACACTAACATTCTTTTTTCAACGTTACTAACAGATAATAACTGAACGTTGAGGGCCATGCTAGCTGATGAAATAACGCAAAGCAACTGAATGTCTACAATGAGCAGTTTTTGTGCATACCAGATCTCTGCAGCACAGGATATGTGGAAGATTAAATTAATATTATTAATCACTCATAGCAATATGCATAAAGATTAAAAGGTTATTGATAGAACTATATCATTGTATAGCAGTTTGATATGAGTCATAAATGATATTTATAATCAATTATGTGATATGAAAAGGCGATTTGATGGTACAATCCAATATATAAAAAAAATGATAAAAACAGATGATTATAGTTTATGGGTTGTTTTCCTATTTCTTTGTTTGGTGTTATTTTTGTTTTAATATTTGTTGTTGTTGGTGTTGTTAAAGTTGTTTTTGTTGTTGATGTTGTTGCTGGTGTTTTTATTGTTGTTGATGTTGTTGCTGTTGTTTTTGTTGTTGTTAAATGGTGTTCTTTATTTTTTTTTTCATGAATTACGTTCTTGTTTATATCATGCTCTCTCTCTCTCTCTCTCTCTCTCTCTCTCTCTCTCTCTCTCTCTCTCTCTCTCTCTCTCTCTCTCTTCTCTCTCTCTCTCTCTCTCTCTCTCTCTCTCTCTCTCTCTCTCTCTCTCTCTCTCTCTCTCTCTCTTTCTGGGGCGGTGGCCTGGGGTAGAACATCGGCTTCCGACGCAAAAGGTCCGGGTTCGAGCCCTGGCGATTTCGCTCCCTACTGGTTGGGTCGGTGTCAGTTTAATGTGATCGGCTCAGACAGGAGTCATGGTATCCCCGCCCTGTCTCGTGTGTGGCAGCACATAAAATTGTCAGACGTTCTCTCTCTCTCTCTTTCTCTCTCTATCCAGGCTCTGCATCCGTTTGCCTTAATATATAACATTGTGGGAGGTACCGGAAAGGCTCCGTTACCCGAGGGCAATTCGCTGAGTAAAGAAAAAAAACCCACTTTATTTTGAGGAGATGAAGTGGTACAATTATTCTATTTTTTATAAAAGTTCGATCACAATAGTCATAAAAAACAACAATAACGGGTCAAGTGCCCACTCATAATAGTTCTAAACAAACTGTAACCGTTATGTTAAATTGGTGAATAATTGGCTACTGAATAACCCAGCTCAGAGGCAAAAACACAAGTTGTGCTGATTGATCTGTTTGTATGTCCGCAGATTCTATATTACATTTCCATTTATCTAGAAAAATAAACAGGATAAACTGTTTTAACCAAGTAAATTTAAAAATAATGAGATTGTATGTGTACATGTATTCTGTACACATACTTCGTTACTGGCAACCACGCGGAACATCGCTTTAAAAGAAAAGTTTTAATGAAATTCATAGCACGTAAACTGTATTGACCAGGATCCATTTCTGATCGGGGTACACTATTTACAAGAGTCAAACTAGTTCAAGGTCGGTTGGAAAGGTAACTTCCCCAGGTCTTAATTCCAATATCTAACGGTGTTAGGGCCCGGAAAACGGCCAAGGTCGAACACCTCCGTCATTTTTTACGTGAGTCTGATGTTCCACCCTTAACACACCGGTCCTCTTTGGTGATTGAGAGCTGGCAGGGAAGCTTTATCTTAAGTTTCATAAATAGTACGAAATCTGGTGTCATTCTGCCGGCTATTCTGAGAGTGTCTGCAAGGCGAACGGTTAGAACTGAAACCTTTGTGTGTGTGTGTGTGTGTGTGTGTGTGTGTGTTTCGATATATATACAGTTAAATTGACTTTACTACCAATAAACATTGCATGTAGTTTCAATAAAACTATCTGTCAAGTAAGAAAAGGAACAGAAACATCGACGAGCAGCAAAAAACACATTGAAAACAACCAATATAATGTTACCCTCATCAGCACCTTCACATAAGACAAACATCATCACCCCCTCCGCCACCCCTTTCCGAATCTCCGACCATCTCCTTTCGCCAAGGACACTTTCTCTCTCTCTCTCTCTCTCTCTCTCTCTCTCTCTCTCTCTCTCGCTCTCTCTCTCTCTCTTTCTTCTTTTCTCTTCCCTTACGTTCTCTCTCACTCTCACCTTCTCTTTATGCCATTCTCTCTAAATTCATTTACTTATCTTTTAATTATTTTGTAGGTCTACATAATAATTATACATAACTTAAGCTTTTTCTTGAGATCTTGAATATCTTTTCAAAAGACTTAAAAGGCTGGAGTTTGGAAGACGTAGTCAGTTAGTGTGGTGTTTGTTAGTTCCCTTTTTCAGCCGCTGTCTAAAGCTTTCATAAAGTATTAGGTAACATAAGCAAAGATGAGATAAGAATAAGAATTATACATTTCATTTCTATAGCGCTCTCCCCAAAACATGCTTAGGGTACGTTTATAGAGAACGCGAGTGGCGGGAAATCGCACACGCGATTTGACACGCGCGAGTAATGTGTCTGACTTTTCTCTGTGCGCATACATAGACAACGCGGGTCTCGCGACGCGATAGATTTGCCGAGCCGCGGGAAAAGTTTCCAGTATCAAACATGAATTCTTTTCCAGCGTCTCGCGCCTTGTCGCGCAAGAGTGTGTAGTATGTTTGCAGTTTTTGTGACTACACAAGTCAAAAAAGATGGATGTCGACGACCTTAATATTACTGCTGTGTTCAATAGGCCGTCGATATGGGACCCTCCATCCATCCGTCCATCCATCCATCCATCCATCCACCGATCTATCCATCCATTCATCCATCCACCCATCCACCGATCCACCGATCTACCCATCCATCCATTCATCTATCCTTTGTGTGTGTGACTGTGTGTCTTTACGCCCGCCTGTCTGTCTGTGTGTTTATTTTCCTGTATGTCTGTAGGTCTCTCTTCTTCTCCTTTTTTTCTTTAATAATAATAATAATAATAATAATAATAATAATAATAATAATAATAATAATAATAATAGATGATGAAACTGATGATGATAATGATGAAGCTGGTGTTCGTTGTTGTTAAGTTACTGATTTATATGTAACGACCATTACATGAAATGCAAAACAACATTTTCTTCTGTTGGCTTCTAAAAACTCAACACCAAAATTTTATTCTACATCGAGAACAGATCCCTATGGTTACGTCGGGTGATTTTACGCGCTGCCACACAGAGGCAGAACATGTAAAATCGGCGTTTGTTTCAGTAGGTAATTTGTCTTTACGACATTCACCTGACAAAATTTAATAGGTAATAAGACGGTACAATTGGGGATCGAACCTGTGACTTCCAATAGGTTGCACGGTCTACCAATGAGCCAGTTTCATGACGTGACAAGGAGAGACCAGAGATGTGTGTGTGTGTGTGTGTGTGTGTGTGTGTGTGTATCAGCTCGTAAATTATTGTCACACATCAGTTTTCTGAATCGTCCACAAAATGGCATTGCTGATTTTGTCAGAATTTTAAAAAACTAACTCACTTATTTACCATTGAGCCATTTTGTTGCCCATTACTTCTGCGAACTCTCCAAAGTAAGGGTAGACTCAGTCATTTGAAGGTTTATAATGATCTCAGGGCATGCCACATTGTGTTAGACCTTATAATACCAATCTCAGTAGTACTGTAACCACAGAAAACTGAACCTTTGAGAGATGTTTTAATATAAAACTTGTTTTTATTAACTGTGTCAATAACCATCTTAACGATCCTATTTCTAGAAACGTATTGCCTTTTGTTCAGTACTTTTCGACAGCACCAAGAACAATAATGACAAAACAAATATAAAAAAACCCAGCAACAACAAAATAAACAAAAATACAGCAGCAGCAATAAAAACAACATCGGCGTTAGCAGCATAAACAAACAGAACCACCACCACCATCACAACCACAACAACAACAGCAACAACAACAAAAACAACAACGTGATGCGCACGGTTCTCTATTTAAATAAATTATTTGATCATCACTAGTTATCAAATCCTCCCTATGGTGATATTTTGTTTTAGTCGCATCACGTTAAACATTTGTTATGCTATCATCCTCCTTTCATCAAATTAGTTAGTAATAGATGGTGAACGTAGTTTGTATTTGTGTGTTCAGAGCACATTATATGATAATGGATATAAAAATGTTTGGAGTTTTAATACTATTATTTATGTACAAATCCTACTATAATAAATGATAAACGATTAGATCAATGGTATTCTGTTATTTTCTTTCGAGGCTACAATAAGAAGAAAATGTCAAAATAAAAAACTTGTATCAAAAGCTACTAACTCTATGATAACGTAGATAAACTAGTTCTTCTCGTTAAAATAACTTGCAAGGTGTACTTTTTTAGTTCGTTGTCGAAAAACTGCTTCTTATTATTTCTTTATACCAAAAGACATAAAAATCAACTTTGTTTCTTCTTTTTAAAATAATGCCCAAGAACTCTTCCAAAACAAACTATTCTGCAAGGTCTGTAAATGGCAGCAAATTGATTTCCATCCAGGGGAACTAAATTGCACTCAAAATAAACCTGATCTCACAAAATCATCGAATAAAAGGAGACAGCGCGCACAAGTTTGCGCGGAGGACAATTTCCATAGCAGCGACCACGTGCGGAGGAATACATTCAAAATGACGGCTGATCCGATTAGAGGCCGTTAATAAATTTTGGCCTGGCAGGAACAATTTTTGGGTTTTATCGCCGCGGAGGCGGACAATTGAATTATCTGGCAATTAAGTAGTAGGTCTGGCTTGTGTCCCCTGAATAGGTCAGACAGTTTAAGGTTAAAAACGGGACAGTTAATTTAATAATCGGGTGAAACCGGATCGACGTAATTCGCTTATTGGCCATTCATTTTTTGTCTGACTCAAAAATTGCCTGCATCTAGGCGATTTGGAGTGTGTTCGGGGTCCCTTGACCAAATTATGTAGACTGCTGGTAATGCTGGACAAGACAATAGGTTGAGACAGGCGAAATTTGTCTTGATCGTAGCCCAGCTGAGAATATGCACCACAGTGTCCAAGTTCTTGGTACTAAACACCCACAATCCAGTAATCAAGTACTGGTTCTGTGTCTGTGGAGTTACTAGCTCGGTATTTACTATCTATAACGGAACGATTGGGTTATATCCAAATAATATTAATTACTCAATATTGCTTTAGTGGATATTGCACTTTTTTCTTTCGTTTAAAGAATATCTAAATTGTTTTAGAAAAATGTTGCGATTTCAAACTCATAGGAAACATGAATTTGTGATCTAAAGCAAAGCAAATAACTTTGATAAGAATAAAAATGAAAATAATAATAATGATAATAATAATAATAATAATAATAATAATAATAATAATAATAACAACAACAACAACAACAACAACAACAACAACAACAACAACAACAACAACAACAACAACAACAACAACAAAACAACAACAACAA
>RQTK01001067.1:0-14878 GCA_003991915.1 Elysia chlorotica
CCTGCGGGACTACAAGGACCCCTGTCTCAGCCAGTCACATTGTAGTGACACCGACCCAACAAGTAGGTAAGGGACGAAATCAAACGAAGAATTCGCATTTCGAACCGGTTACCTACGGATAGGGGTACGCTACCAACGCTCTATCTCTGCACCAGTCCGCTCCTTCTTACAAAAAAAAACAACAACGGGGGGAACACACAAAAAACCCAAACAAACACGTCTTTAAGCAGCCTTTATCTATAAAAGCTTTACGTCCGCGATGTTTCCAGAACCATTCTATAAAACGTACTTTTTTGAAGATGAGGATTTGAACCACGGTATACAAGCTTGACAGCCCAGAGTAACTAGCTAAGGCACCTACGCTCTGCTACCTTCTAGTTCGCCCCATATATGTGTGTGATTCTTAGAGGAGAGAAGCTCTAATTTAGAGATCCTATACGGCGAAGTGTCACAGAACTAACGCTCACATGTGAATTTTTGTGATGCTACAAAGTGACAATCACATGGATATGCAAGGATTCCTGTCTCAGTTGGTTACATAATATCACTTTTAGGCTTGCCGGAAGGAAACCGATCTAACCGATAAGCTGCAAAATCCGACAGATTTACCCGATCGTCGGTTTGAACTCCGTAAGTTAGTAAAGGTACCTGTTGATTGGGATTTCAAGGCTCTACCAAAGATAATTAAATCTTTGGCTCTAATACTAGTACTAGCGCAAGTTCCTCCTTCACCCCTTTGCACACACATTAATAATCCATGTCAAACCTTTTTACTGCTCCTACTGTTATCTAAAAACGGAACAAATTTACCATTGAGAAAGTAGAGTCGGGCAACCAAAACTTATCGATGTACCGGTTCCTGGAACAGGTTACCTGCTACTGTACCGGTTCCGGTATTTACCATACCGATTGTCCATACGCCGTTGAAAAAAAAAAGACAGAAAAAAAGCATAAAAAATCACACGCGCACGAATGGCAACAGAGTGTTCAGACGTATCCAGATAAAAATTACTAGAGAGGGGTGAGAAATCAACCAAATTCGTATGCATATGTATATTTATATATAGTCTCATGAAAAACGGAACAGGTACCCCCTCAGTACATCGGAACAGTGACAGTCAAGTCTACACGCACACCAATCTCGGCAAAAAGGTGGTAGTCATTCAACGGGTAAACACATTTGCCGGCCGAGGCACGTTAGGCCAGGATTAAAGGTCAACAACAACAACAACACTACTACTACTACTACTACTACTACTACTACTACTACTACTACTACTACTACTACTACTACTACTACTACTACTACTACTACTACTACTACTACTATAATAATAACAATAATAATGCCACCGTACACAGATCTAAGTATGTAGGCTATTGGACACACACTACACTGCACCAGATATGCCTACAGTGTCTCTGACATCGATGGTCTAGATTTAGGTCAGACATGCCAAGCCCGTAACATAACGGTTACTCTGACGTTCAAACCGGGTCACAAAAAGGGCGGGCGGACTATCCACATTATTGCCACTTTGTAGCAGCACAATCATGTGAGCGCTAGTTTTGGGACCCTTCGTGGTATAGGATTTTTAATTTTAGAGCTTCTCTATTCTAAGACTCAAACACAGGTAGGGGCGAACGAGGAAGGCAGGTGCCTCAGCTAATTACTCTGGGCTGACAAGCTTGAAGTCCGTGGTTCAAATCCTCATCTTCTTCATTTTATAGAATGGTTCTGGAAACACAGCGGACGTTAAGCCGCTTAAAGACCTTTTTTGTGTGCTCCCCCCGTTTTTTTTTTTTTAAGAAGAGGCGGAATGATGCAGAGTTAAAACGTTGGTGCCGTACCCCTATCCGTAGGTGGAATCTAAAAATAGATGGTTACATATTGTCTGTGACTGGCTTGGATGGACGAAGAAAATATCATTGCGACCTAGATTCTGGTTTTGGTCGCAATGGTATTATGTAGGCCCTACATATTCGCACACTATAGTTACAGGATCAGGAACAGGTCCAATCTCATGTAGCCGGGTACCTGTTCCGCTGGATGTAGGCACCTGTTGGATCGGTTCTCGGTTACCAATTTCAGCTCAGCGACTCAAATCTCGCCTCGCAAACTGCAAAGATTACTTTTGTCCCAATTTGCGGCCGTGGCGGCAAAGACGAAACTAGAAAGTCGTGACCTGGGATTTTACCAAATTATTATGTTACAGGATTAATTTAAGGAAAATATGGACTGTTATGAATCTGATTTTGAGGTAAGTTTGCTATAAATATGTTTCAGATCGCATAAATCATGTTTTCCCAAGCCTAGCAGTTTTACTTAGATCTAAATCTAGTTGAGGGTGAGATGGAAATGACCAAGAATCAAAATGCATTTTCAGATCTAGGATCTAATCTAGGGTTTAGATCTTGTCTAATGAATGACTAAATGATGCTGCGGTCAATGTTTTCTCTCTACCTGGAAAACTTACCAACATCTAGATCTTATCTAGATCTAGACCCTAGAAGGTTAATTAAAAAAATGAAATTTATGCTTGCAATCTCAGGGGGGATTGTAATACAAATCTAGGCCTAGATAAGATAAATCTAGATCTAATCTAGTCGCCCTGGGGTGGAACATCAGCTTCCAACGCAGGTCTGTGGTTCGAGACCCGCTCTGGCGACTTCGTCTCCAAGTGGTTGGGTCTGTGAGTGTGACTGTCTCAGACAGTCATGGTATCCCTGCACTGTCTGTGTGGCAGCACGTTAGTCTTCCAAAGGCGCCTGGCCACAATAATTGAATTTAAAAGCCTAGATGGCAAGATGAATCAGAATTTATACAAGGTGAAGAGGGCTTTAGAATCCATTCACCGTAAATTGTTGTTAGACAGGGAAAGGCATCAGTCAAATACATGCACGTAAAATATAGCAGGGGGTTGATATTAAATATCGGGAAAAAATAAATAGGTTTAGCCTGTAGACATAATCTAGAACTAAGTAGAAGTAGTCTAACCAATCATGGCAGTCTATATGTTAGACACAGAGCGATAGGCCTACGTTGGTGGGAACATGGGATGATGAGCAACTTTAGGGCAGTGCACAACCTTATAAACAGATTCAAAGATACAATCGTAACAATCATTGTTACAATGCTGTAAGGAATTGTGTTAAAAGATGAATTTTGAGTTATGGTATTTTTTTGCCATTCACTTAAATATATGCAATGACATAAATAAAATTTATATATTTTCTTTTCTGTTGCTTACCGTTTAAGGATGATGAGTGTGAGTGTCAGCCGGTGTCTATACCCTGTCTCTCTGGCTACGGTGAGCTAGAACGTTGCTGCACAGACGCTGGGTTGAAGGGTCTCTCGTCGGAAACAAAACGTGACATCCTCTACCAGATAATAAAAAGACTGGGGCCCCGAAGTACGCAGACCGTCATTAACAAACGTAAGAATTTTCATTCTTTATTTTTGCCGTTAGAATTGAAAAAACAAGATTTATAATAGTATTGTCAATTGTGTAAAAAAAAAGCAGAGTAGATCAAGATGGAGTGGATAGACACATCCTTGTGCAATGTAGTTTCTCCTGTGTTATTTTGATTAATGATAAAGTGAGGAACAGTATCAGCAGTATCGGGCATGTTATTGGGCCCAATGAAGATCTGCTCACCACTGTGAGAAAAAGCAAATTTTGATGGTTCGGGCACATAACAAGGTCAACAGAACCCGCAGGCAAAAATTGATCCTTCAGGGCACATTACTACGAGAGAGAAGGTAAGGCAGACAGAAAAAGAGATGGGAAGGTAACATTATAACAGAAAGGAGAGGTTTAAAGCTAGGTGAATTCCTTTGAAGCAAATTTTGATGGTGTGGGCACATAACAAACAGGATCCGCAAGTAAAGATGACCATTCAGGGCACCGTACTATGAGGAAGAAGGAAAGGCAGACAGAAAAAGAGATGGGAAGATAACATAACAGAATAGACACATTTAAAGAAAAAAAGTAGTTGTCTGATCATCCTTATTGGTCCTTTGTGCTCCAACGATCATGTAGACAACTAAAGGATTATAAGTGAAGTGAAGTGTTAAACAAGTGTACGTCTTTGGGTCTTAGCTTCAAGATATTTTGGGGAACATATTAATCTAGTTTCTATTTTAAAATAGGCTTCGGTTTAAAAAGAAGCCTTTTTTTTTTCCAATTCTGTCCTGCTTAAACATACACAGAGAGCATTTTAATCTAATTTGGAAAAGGGAAAAAATCACATCTGCTTATAAATCCTTCAAGTAATCAGTAACCAAATAATTAAAAATAGGTTTTAAAAAGTTTTAAACTGACGTATGAAAATTGTTTATATTTATATTATCAACTGATTTATCTTTTTTCTTTCAAACCCCTCAGTCGTCCAACAGGGCTACATTACATCATGGCAGGACGATTTTGAAGTGGAAGAGATCCTAGACCACATAAAAGACGATGAAGAAGTAAGTTCACAAAACAGTGGTGGGTCGTGTCATGATCTTTCAAAAACGTTTTTACAAACCATCACCCATTGGATCTTATTGATATAAGTTCTTTTATATAGCATTTTGCAATATGAAAAATACATAGCAACGGTTCACTTAAATCGCGACACTTTCACCACTCTCGTACACTAAAGAAATTTTTAACATCAATCTTGCTGCAGTTTTCTTTAGTGGAAAAAATTGGTCATCTCAAATGAAACAAAATCGATACATTTTTTTTTCAAAATAAAATTTTATGAATTCGTTTTCCATTTATATAATTATAGTTTATAGGCTAGATGAGTGAGCTTTCCCATTTAGAAATGTGCCTGTGATTCATCTGTCAATTTTTTTCCTCAGCCTTTGAAAAGGAAATCAATATTTTTTAAAAAGGATCTCTTTTTAGTTGGCCTTTCAATAGTTTTTAATTTTCCTTTAAAAAAAATGGAGACGAGAGCACTGCCAGTTATGATTGGAACGCCAAAAGTTCTGTTTGCCAGTTTAAGGCATGAAGTGACTAAGCTCCAGCTTTAATTTAAACAGCATCTCATAATTATATTTGTATTGTTTTTTCCTCATAGATGGTATTTTAGTTTCTACTTCTCCCATTTATTTTTTAAGTGGGGTGAGCTTGAACAAAGATAATGTTGGACTACGAATTGGGATGTGCCTGGTTCAAACCCAAGATCAGGCAAATTGGTCAGATTTCTTCCCCTATTGGTTGGATCTAGTCATCATATTCATAATGTTACTGCTTAGACATGAGTCTTTGTATTGCCACAATGGTCTTTTCTTGACAACACATAGAATCGTCAGGTATTAGTTTTGGAACCCGTCTGCAATATGTCCTCGCTGCTGGCATTATAAAACCAACGAAGCAAAAAAAAAATGTTTTTAAACGAGAATTGGCAGCCTTTGATAGCTTTAAACATAAAATAATTCTCATGGTGCTGATCCTCATTAAAAAAAAAAATCTGCTTTAACAGGGATTTCACACAAAAGGAATAAGATGCATTCCCTCATTCTGCAATCCCTGTTTTATCAGGTTTTAGGTTTTATTGCTGTATAATTTCTTTATTCACTGTTTCTAATTCAGAATTTTGAACATTACAGGACAAAATCTACTACCTTATCAAGTGGTTGGGGTGGAGCTCTTATTACAACACCTGGGAGCCGGAAGAGAACCTTGACTGCTATGACCTTCTCAGGGAGTACCAGATTCTCAGTTTGAAAGGACGCAGCCGGAAGAGAGCTTGTTCAAGCGATGCGACCAATTCTCAGGATATGAAGCAACTTGTTATGGAAGAACTGTATGAAAAGCTTCTAGAGTCGGACGTTCTCAATAAAGTGTCCTTGAAAGATCTCGTATTGCTCTCACAAGCCAGGACATTTAAATCTGGCCGTCCCCGGAAAATCTTACAGCCTCTACAGGTGAAGAAAACGTCCAAGAGACAAACTAAGGCGGAGATTCAAAACGCTCTGAAGGCGTGGGAGCACAGGCTGAACAAGCTGAGCAAAGACCACGACCCCGCACCGATATTTGTAGAAAATAAAGTGGATCTTGAAGGGCCGCCTGAGAATTTCATTTTCATCAACGAGAGACGAGCCGGGGCAGGTGTTGTCATTGACAATGATCCTCTCATCGGATGCGACTGTGACGATTGTTACGTGGAGAGGAAATCTTGTTGTGCGGTGACAAGTGGGTCTGTACCCCCGTACTACAAAACTAACAAAAGGCTGCGTTTAGACAGAGGCATTCCCATCTACGAGTGTAACTCCCGCTGCAAGTGTGGGCCAGACTGTCTCAACAGGGTGGTTCAGAACGGGAGGAAGGTGAAGATCTGTATATTCAGGACAGCCACAAGAGGCTGGGGCGTGAAAACCTTGCAGCCGATCAAGAAAGGTTCTTTTGTCATTGAGTATGTGGGTGAGGTGAGTGACCTTTTTTTTTTTTATCAGGGTTTTCTATGTTCCTGAAAAAGTCCTGGAAATCCTGAAATTTTACAATTTTCTATGACATGATGATGAAAAGAGCAAGAATTACTTACTTTGACAATATAACACAGTTTTTTAATTTTCAAAAATAATTATCACCATAACCATTGTCGTTGGGAGCAAAATGATTTTCCTGTAATATCTGACAGAATGGTTCTCACATGAGAAGTAATTTTTTTAAACGTAGTTGTGCTGCTTGCTAACATACTGAAGGAAGTGAAGACTTTTCAGAATGGTGGTCTACGCCTAAATAATATTAAATGAAAAATGCAACAACTAGAGCGAACGACCAATTGGTCGCAGTGGTTGTCAGGTACTGGTTTTATTAATGCTATTTCTAAGTAATTTAATGCCTACTCTAGTAAAAAAATTAAATGTTTACCCCATGGTTCTGGTGGGTTACACCTTAACTAACTTGTAAAGTGCTGTTAGCCTAAAGTGTTGTTTAGTCTAGAGTGCGATAGAAATGACGTTTATTATTAAAAGTGTCAGAGAGAATTAAGTTGTAAAGGAAAATGCCACACTAACCGTCACAGGTCTTTGCAGGAGTTGCTGTTTCTTGCTTTTCGCTTACATTGTATGAAACTGACAAATGGAGAAGGTTTACTCTTAAACTGCCTATTTGGCTCAATTAAAAATTTTAATCTGGTATACTACAAAAAGATTTAATAACGTACCATGTTACAGTTTCAAAAGAAATTAACTTCACGTAGGCTAAGTCATTGCGAAGTAGACAATTGAAGTTGATAAACAACTCTAAGATAAACCCTTTAGCTTATGAGAATATGACTTTGCTGCAAGATATATAATATTAGCATAATGATGGAAGGAATTGCTTTGATCTTCCACCGCATAAAATCATATTGCTTTTGGGTTAGATAACAGAGCTTTTTGCGTTTGGTGGCGCGTTTGATCTTTATTAGTTTATTTTAAATTGTCCTATTAGAGCATGTTCTTCTAAAAGATATTTGTTGTCCTTTCGACCACTATCAAATAATATGGTATGTGTGCCAGTTTTGAGAAATTGGCAACAGGAAACAAAAGTCTGAATCACCCTGTTGTGGTTAGAATGTCTACAAAGAATTCTCTAATTTGACCTCCAGTATTACAATTAATTTTCCTTTTTGCAGGTTATCACAAATGAAGAAGCTGAGAAAAGAGGGAAGAAGTATGATGCTAGCGGCATGACTTATCTGTTTGATCTGGATTTCCACGATTCGGATGGGCCATTTTCTGTTGATGCTGGAACTTATGGGAATGCTTCCCATTTCATCAACCATTCTGTAGGTTTAATGAAAACTCCTCCCCTTTATTGATTTTCTGTAAAGAAATTATAAATCTTCATGTGAAAATTTTGAAAAGTTTCCTTTTAGCATAATAGAATGAGTCTAAAATGTGATTTGGGGGTTCGGTGATGCTGTGATGTGAGAGTTGGGAGGAGGTAGGCAGCAAGAGTGATGGGGTTAGTGAATGAGTGAATATTGAAACTTGTATGATCATTACTTCACTGTGTATACTTTTTATTTTTATGGGCATTGAGCATATTTATCGAGATACACACCATAAATGTTGTGTGTTATTATTTTTCAGGTGCAAAGTTTTTCTTGGACGCGTTTACATTTCTTGAAAAAAAAAGCACTTGACGAATTGCAAGGCATTTGATAATGAAATATGCAACCAAATAATCACTTTTTAAAATAAAAGTCATTATGTTATCATCATGGAATGCAGTGCTGGTTGACCATGTCTCTCCACACCTCTTTGTCCTCGCATTTCCCAACCAGGTTGATCCATACGATTTGCTTCCTCCAAATCCATCTTAATAGTTTGTCCCATAGTTTGTCTACCTCTTGCTACTTATGTACAATGATGCCAATTTTTTCATAAATTTCTGGATTTTCAGTATATAAAAAAGTTGGCAAGTCCTAGTTCAGTTAAAGTCAGCTAAAGGGTTATGTTTTCTGATTCAATACGCTACATGTATAACACTTTGCACTGGATTTTCACTAAAGAAATAATGATCCAGTTGGCATCACTGTATGTATATAATTATTTGTGATATATTTTTTTTTCTCAATCCTCACTCTCCTTTCTCCTTTCTCCTCAGTGCGATCCAAATTTAGAGGTTCACGTTGTGTGGATCAACACCCTTGATCCATTGCTGCCTCACATTTGCTTGTTTGCTAAAAGGGACATAGCAAAAAATGAAGAACTCAACTTTGACTACAATTGTGGTAAGCTCAGGCAGCCAGAAAAATATTGATAATACTACAACTATTAGTCGGACAAACACTTGTTTGGAAATAAATTTGATTAGCAATTAATGAAGAGAAGAAGAAAAATGTCATTCCTTCTTATTATCTTAACATATGGAGGTGCCAAATTAAAGGATTAACTTCCTTGTTTCTCTGGGTTCAGGACCCACTCAGGGAGAATAATTATGTTGTTTCCTTTGCAATATTTGGTATATAAATTTACATTTCTTTTATCCCAAGTAGTTGTTAAAATTATTTTACAATTAGATGTATTCTTGATCGGGCATAGAAATCTAACTATAGAGTATGATATGGATAGAAAGTTGAGCTTTGTTTTTTCATGTTTGTTGTTTTTTATTAATGCGCTGTTGTCTTTATCACTTCATGCGAAACACTGATGAAAGTGAACATAAGGTGGTGATCGTGCTCAAAAAGGGAATTTGATTTCACCAAGGGTCTTAAGTCTAAAGTTAGGAGTTCTACATCATCAAGCAATAGTGCTTGCAGCCTAGGGAGTAATTCTAAATGGTGCCACAATGCTAGTCGTTAAGAGAGAACATAAAACACTCGAATGACCTTGTGGCTTTTCCTCTCGTTGAACATGACTTGTCTTCCAAAGTGGCATAACTTTGTTAAAAAATACTTGGAAGGATTTCCTATAGGAAACAGATTTTGGTCTGCTGTGTAAGATTGATTGTTCAATAAGAATGTTTAATAAAGTAGCTGAGCATTTAAAAAAAAATTTTAAAAATATTTATCACATCTTGTTTCTATGTTGAATAATCGAAACAGAACTGTGTACATTTTGTTGTTTAATGGATGAAGCTCTTTTTAAAATTTTGTTGTTGTATTGTTCATCACATCTTGTTTCTCTGTTTAATAGACCATTAAAGTTGTTCCAAGGCACTTAAGAACTGTTCACTTTGTCTCTCTACTTTCCAGGGAAGAACATGAACGGAGAGCATGACAGTAGCACCAGCAGCCAAGATAATGAACATCATGTTCCTAACAAGAAGAAAGGAGATAAACAGTCAGTTCAAGACTGCAGTTCAGACACTGGGGCAGAGGCCAAAGATGACAATTTGTTTGCTGTACCCAAGTGGATAGACCGTTCGAAAAACTCATTCTCCGATTTTTTGGACATGTCAAAAGTGCCGACCCCGCCTGCTTCCGACATTGAGTCGTCCGCTGGTGAGGGAGGTGATAAGACCAGCATTTTCACCATGGCCTGTCTATGTGGTGCTAAAAATTGTAGGAAATTTTTGTTTTTTTAACTTAGTAAGTAAAATAGAATTAGAGGGTTAGATTAAGAGATACGGTTTTATTGTGAATTTGTAGAAATGTATCATCATATTATGAGTGGTGGAATTTGTTTGTTTTATATATTTTTGTACATAAAATGTATACATGCTAGAGCATATTATATTTTTGTGTTGCATGACCTTTTTTTTTCTTTCTTATATTTCCAATCACTAGTGTGCTGCTTGTTAAAACTAAAAGCTCAGCTGTATCCTTATACCTCAAATGTAATTTTTTTTTGCTTTATATTTTTTAAATAATTTTCTGTACACTAGACTAAGTGGTGCTAATTCTGTGTAAATTTACTGGTTTTCATTTTTTTTTTAAATTTAACTGGTCAAAGTTTAGTAAAGATCTGTCGAGGGGTTATCTTTAGTGACTCAAAGAAGGTTCAATTAAAAAAAAATTATCCAATTGGCATCATTGGCTTAATTTTAGTCAGTTTTCGCCTCTTGATTCCCTCTAAAGCCTAGTGTTGGAGCAAACAATTTACTTTACACTTGTCCTACTGTAATTCAAATAAATTCTTGGACAAAAAGCTGGGAATGGGAATCAGACTTTTTTTGTTTTGTTTTTATGTTATTATTATTACTTTCTTAATTCTTGGTAATAAAACTGGACTATGGGAGTGGACCACTTTTTATTTACAGTCCTATTATTGTTAGCCATGTGAGATTATAACCTTCAGAGTTTGTGATTAAGGTTAATAGTCTGAACATTTTCTGGTGCAGCAAAGATAACCATCACTCTGTACTTCCCGTCGGTTTGTCTTTTTTTGTTTTTCTCTTTGTTTATATTGTAATTTGTATGTTTAAGCAGAATACAGGGATGGAAGCAGTTCTGGTTTTTACCAGATTTCCTTGGACTCTAAAAAGTTAATTGATCAGAAAATTCCAGCCTTTCAAAGCTTTGAATCAGAAGCCTCCGGAAAAATATTTTAAACAAATGAAATACCTCAAAACTAGCATGCATATTATCCTGTCTTGGCTCTCTGTCTCTCTCTCTCTCTCTCTCTCTCTCTCTCTCTCTCTCTCTGTGCTTTGGTTGTTTAGTCTAAACTTAGTGGAGGAAAATTCAATGTTTTTTTAACCCACTGAATCCACCCTTGAAAACACTGCTCTTCAAAAAAGGCAAGTAAAGTAACATTTCAAAAATATGAAAATAATTTTGTAAAGATTTCTTCTTCGGGGTTGCTAGTTGTACATATTCTAGGCACTTCACAATAAACCATAACATATATATAATTATATTCTACTATAATATAATTTAAATGTACTAAAGGCTGGATCAGCAAAAGTTTATCTAGGAGAAAGACAAAAAAAACATGTTGGTTTTTTTTTTACCTTTAATTTTCTTCTCTGTTCTTAATGTTATTCTTGGAACATTGATAATCCTGTTATACCAGTAACTAGAGAATCAAATTTGTAATGTTCGTTGTGGTGGCTATAAATATTAATTTGTCTAAGGCCCTGCCCATCTTAGTTTGCATTTCTTACACTTTTGTAGCATAGATTGCAAACGTATGCATTTCCTAGTAAATTGTGAAAATGGCATTGGAAGATTTTTAATTTTCTGAATTGAATTCTATCAAATGATTTTTTATTTAAGTGTACATTATTGAAAAAAAAAAATTAACATTCTTGCACAATTCGTGTACCGGTACTTTTTTCTCTAAAAATTATAATTGTTTTATATGATCTTACAGTTTAACTTTAATTATTTTGTGAATGTATATACCCATGTCAATTTATTCTGACATGTATCTGGTTTTTATATATATATTTCAATATATTATCGGTTTCAAGTCACCCCCTCCACCCTCTGTCTCTGTCTGTTTGTCTCTCTCTCTGTCTCTGCCTGTCTGTCTCTCTCTGTCTCTCTCTCTCTCTCTCTCTCTCTCTCTCTCTCTCTCTCTCTCTCTCTCTCTCTCTCTTTCTCCTCTCTCTCTCTGTCTCATGTATACACACACACACATTTCCTAATTATTTACACTCTCTTTCCTTTTTTTTTTTTAAGGTGTTTGTCTCTTTCCTCAAATTGTAAAGGTCCAATGGCAGAGTTTTTTTTTTTTTTTTTTAATCTTTTCCAATTTTATAAAATTATTTTAAAAAAAGTTGTTTTTTTCAATCATGTGCATTTTGTATTGTATGTAATTGTTTCTTGCGTTCTCTTGACAGTTGCAAAAACAGTTTTCCTTCTCTTCAATCATATGAAATGTACTAAAAAAATCAACCATTTGCCAGATAAGGGACATCTCAGGGGATTTGCTTGGGTTTTAGATTGTTGAGAGTTCTTCGAGTTGGACCCTGTATTAGGCATACATTTTTATTATTTGTGGACGCCCTTAACTGGTTTGGTCAGTCAGTGTTCGTGCTATAATGTGACCGTTGAGACTGAGGTCCTGGTATCCCTGCACCGTCTCTGTGTGGTAGCATGTAGTATTTTCTCTGTGTGGTAGCACGTAATATTTTCTCTGTGTGGTAGTGTGTAATACGTTTTCTGTGTGGTAGCACGTAATATTTTTAGTCCTTGGCCTTGGGATCAATCTCTTGATAGGAATTCCACCTGGAAAGGAAAAGATAAGGGTAATCATGATTTGTTAATGAAATTACCTCCAACTCATTATATTGATTGAGAATAATACTAGTGTAATTTATCAACTGTCTTGAGACATCGTGGGCACATTGTCGATTCTGTGCTGACATGCCGTAAAAACAAACTCAAGTGAGACAAGAGTTATTGGGAGATGCACAAAAAGAAAATATGTAAAACTTTTGTAAAATTCAGGTTTAGATTTTTTATCATTATAGGATATGTGTTTTTCAAGAACACCTACAGCAAAAACAGCTGAAATATTAATGTTGGATAATGAATTAAATCCTTAACACATTATTTTATATGTACGGTATTTAATTTTATAGAACTTTAAAAAATGTATTGTTGCTCCTCCAATTACTTTACTTACTATATACTTACCTACTTACTTTTCCGATAAGGTACTCATTAGAACCCTAATATGATGTAAATATGCACATAATGAAACTATTGTGATGTTGATGCAACTACCACTGAGATCCTCTGAAGCTATGGCTTTATAATAAACTATTTCATTGGCACTGATTCCCATTTTTCCCCATAAACAAAGAAATATTTTCTTTGTGCGTGACTGGTACAGATCAGCCTAAGGGTCATGAATTTCAAACTTAGCATGTTGCTTTCATTTGCCACTTCTTTATCACATTTTCTGAATGAATCAAGTTGCTAGATTCTTGATATTAAATGGACAAAGTATAACCAGCAGTACCCCTGTGTTCATATAATTCGCTAAAATACTTTGAAATTTTTAATATGATTATTATATTTTATGGTTATACTGATAGTTTTTTTTCGTAGTCATTTTTTAAAATATTCCAATACATGTTTATTGTAATTTTTATTATTGTACATGTTTCTTTTGTGTTTTCTTTGTTATGTATCTCTTTAAACATTGTTATTATGTATTCTGAATATAGGAATTCAAGTATCTGGACAAATTGTTACAAATATCTATCATTGTTATAAAAATTATGTAATAGACATTACATTCGTGTATCTGTTTATGTACAATACTTTTAGGAGAATCTCTTTATAAAAATTAAAAGCTTTGACTTTCCATTTAACTTTTTTGTTTTCTATTTCCTGTTTTTAATTTACATACATTTTTTTTTTGCTTTTCTTTTCACATTTGCAGTTTATCAAAAACCTGTGTTTTTAATAAGAGTGCTGACTCAGATAAATACATGTACATGTTTTTTTGAAAAAATGGATAAAGAATGGCTAGATTACAACTCTTAAAACACTACATTCATGTTCAGCTCAAGAATCTATCAAGACGCAAGGGTAACTGAATATGTGTATAAATAATGGATGATAGGAGTCACCAACTTAAACTGCCCTCCACAGTTTTCCACAGCCACAAACTTTGGCCTCGGCCGCAAAACAAATCGCAATTTTTTACGGTATTTAAAAAAGTCATCAAAAATTAAATTAAAAACCTGAACATGGCATTTCAATTAGGCAAATAAAACGTACGAGGGGAGTTCACTATGTTCTTAGCATGACAATGAAGGAATAAACCCAGAGACTTAAAATTTGGCACACTTACATTTATTTCTCTACATAGTCACCCTGCATAGTTACACATTTCTGCCACCTGTCCTTGACCTTCAAAAGTCCTTGAGAGTAAAACGTGTCATTTTGCGCTTGAAACCACTCTTCCACAGCAGAAATCGCCCCCTCCAGGTTGGGTCGGTGTCAGTTTATTGTGACCGACTGAGACAGGAGTCATGGTATCTCCGCCCTATCTCGTGTGTGGCAGCAGATAAAATTGTCAGACGTCAGTCTTGGGTCCGGTCCACAATATAATCTGTATAGTGTTAAACCAACTCAACAACAACCTTTTTATCTTGTCTTTTAATCCTTTCTGAACACACGGAATAATATTTCCTAAAAGGTCAATCTTTGCGTTGAGAAGATCAATAGTCGATTTAAGATTTACATTTTGGATAGTTTCACTCTCCCTCGAGGATAAAGATGTACAGAGGGGATCACAGTCGGTAAAGCGCACATAGGCCTATCGAAAAACATCGGTATAAACTATAATCATATGACCGACTGTGACAAAAGTCATAGTATCCCTGCTGTCTCAGCTTGGGACCACGTTATATTGTCAGACGTTAACCTTGAGATCTGTACACGTAAAAAATTTACTTGTCAGATTTCGTCCCCCACAGGCTGGGTCGGTGTCAGTTAGATATGACCGGCTGAGACAGGAGTTAAGGGCTCCCCCGCCCCGCCG
>RQTK01001067.1:14928-31887 GCA_003991915.1 Elysia chlorotica
TTATTCCTGTTCTCCTTTTTCTGCTCCTTCTCCTTCGTCTTCTTACTTAATTTTCCAATGTATTAAAATGTCTTCTTTCTTTCTTTTTATCTTGTTCTTCCCTCTCTGGTTTAATATCCCTCCCCTCCACCCCCCCCCCCCTTTTTCTACTTTTTGTATATTTTTTCTAATATCTGGTTGGGTCAGTGATAGTCTATTTATTGACTAGATAGGCTAAGCAAAGCGACCGCCAGTCGAGATAAGACACCCACTCCCAGCATTTAAACATAAGCTTTGGTTTAATTTGATTAATTATTCATTTTAAGCTAGAGGATTTATAATTAATAAGAGCACAGCGACGTGAGTGTTGTTAGCTATATCAAGTCTTAGACATTGTCTTTTCACTTGCTTAGCTTTACGTGGAATTTATTAAAGTAAGTGAACATGTTATAATTACGAAATATAAATATTACTCACGTCCATTGTGATCAGAAAGTACACAGTCACAGTAAAAGTTAAGGTTAAATCGAAGATTTAGTGAAACAGACAATTTCTTAAATATAAATACTACTCTCTTCCATTGTGATCAGAAATAGTTATCGCATAATTTAATGTAAGTGAAACTAAACAGGAACGGTAGTAAACAAAACCCCGTGTGAAATATTTACTGAATGACCATTACACGTTTCTTGCCCAGAATACCATCTCACAAATATGTTTCTTACTCTTCCGGGGAGGGGCGCGGTGGCCCAGGGGTAGAACAGCGGCTTCCGACGCAAAAGGTCCCAAGTTCGAAACCTGGCAATTGCAATCCCTACTGGTTGGGTCGGTGTCAGTATAAAGTGACCAGCTGAGACAGGAGACATAGTATACCCGCCCTTACCGCATATGTTAATATAAATGTCAGACGGTAGTCCCAAATATTTACTGAATGACCATTACACGTTTCTAGCCGAGATTAACTCAACCTCAACTTACTCTTCCGGAAGCCAACCAACAGACTTTTTTTTAGGTCTTATAGCTCGCTATTGCGAGGAGTGCAGCGCACGGCAGGGCATTAGGCCGTCCTACTTATACATTGTAATGGGTTATTGGGTTAGGTTGACAGCCACCTCTCCATGTTTACACATAATTATACTTGAGTCAAGGGAGGTAACCTGAGCTCTCGCTCCTCCACGCTTGACCTGACAAACAGTATGGAATTGTCTCCCTTTGTCTGGTTCCCTTTATCACCCTGCACGATCTGTAAAACCACTTGAAGGAATAAAGTGCTGGTGTTTCATTATTTTCATTTTTATCGTTGCAACCTCTAACTTATGGGCAACGTGGGACGAAGACTATCATATAGTATGTATGAAGGATGAAGTTAGATGAAGGTGGAAGAGGGAAGAGAGACATTTAGAGAGAGAAAGAGATAATGAGAGAGAGAGAGAGAGAGAGAGAGAGAGAGAGAGAGAGAGAGAGAGAGAGAGAGAGAGAGAGAGAGAGAGAGAGAGAGAGAGAGAGAGAGAGAGGGGGAGCAGGCTAATTTTAAGTTTTCGAAAACATCGGAGACAAAAATAAAGTCTGACTCAGCACTCAGCAGTACCTCGAGACCTTGGTCTAAAAATACACCTGACGACAGACCCGCTTCTTAGCTGACACGAGCATGTAGGCCTACCTGAAGTGGGGGTGGAGACAGGTTTGTTCCAGAGGTAAAACCAAATACATGTAGGCCTAACAGTATAAAAAAATAAAGTTGGTACTATGCTCTTGATAAAGCGTGTGAGAAACAGGAGTTTAGGGTCCCGATTGCTCAGTATACTAAATGTAGGCTAACGACACAGCGTTCCCAACAGAAGAGAATGATTACAAGAACAAGATCGTTCGTTTAGCTAAAGCGTGCTGGAATAAATAGCTATCAATGCAAATCTTAGGAGACAACAGGAACAGACTTATTTGTGAGGGCACTATAAGCCTACTTATTTACTTTTTTTTTTAGGGCAGTCTCGCCTCTCACCTTTGGAGACCAAAAATACATGAGATCGAGAAAAGGCGGAATTTCTGATGGTACAAAAACAACAATAACATCAACAAAACAACAGCGCATGGGATCGAGATCGTAAAAGAGCACAATTTCAAATGGTTGCAAAAATACATTCACAATCATGGGATCGAAAAAGAGCACAATTTTTTTTATAGTACATGTACCAAAAACACATGAAGTCGCGGAAAGATAACGATTTCCGATGACTGAAAAATCAAACACCACACTGCGCAAGCGTAAAGAGCAAGGCATGGATATAATGTATTAACACAGGGGTAAAACCTTGAAGAGTCATATCAGTAGGCTATAACCGTTAGTTAAGCTTACTACCCGTTGTATATATAAGAAGAATGATACTTAGGAAGAGATGTAAGCTACCGCAACGTTGTACATACACGACACCAAGTGCATAATGATTTATTTTGCTGTCCAAACCGCTACAATCAAATCTCGTCGTAGACCGGTTTAACAGGTTGTCCAACAATCTCCCTCTTCTTTCCTGTTTAATCATTAGTGCTTTAACATAAAAGGACTTATAGTAAAAATGAAAACAATAAATAAGGATATATGCCGACCAGCGTCCAATCATAGCTTTTCTACTTCACTTTAGAAGCCAATAAGCGACCAGGAAATCCGATGCCTACTGGGCGTGATTATTTCATCCGTTTTCGTCGTGTGCATTGCAAAACCTGTAATGTCTGTTTCCCCTGCCTTGATTGATGGTCAGCGGTGATTCGAATCATTGTCACACCGATCCATGCGAGAGGTGCTTGGAGGTGACAATTTTGAGAGTTGTTGTTGCTTAGCGTCCATTTCAGCACTATAAGTTCCTTAATATAGGCTATATTGTGGAGTGTGGACAGACCCCAAGACTAACGTTTGGCATGTTTACGTGCTGCCACACAGAGGCAGTGGGAGATACTGGTACCATGACTTGGTCTCAGCCGGTTACATTACACTGGCACCGACGCAACTAGTAGGGGAGCCTTGAACCACGGACTGTTATGCCCGAAGCCGATGATCTACACCAGGAATACCCCCAAGAAGAAGAAGAAGAAGAAGAAGAAGAAGAAGAAGAAGAAGAAGAAGAAAAAGAAAAAGAAGAAGAAAAAGAAGAAGAAGAAGAAGAAGACCATTCTGTATGTTTTTTGTTTTGTTTCAAATTGGTCGATTATTTCATTCACAGTACACTATAAAGACAATAAATAAGAATTCACAATTAAAAAAAAACAGCAACAACAAAAACTATAACTTTACTGTAAACGTTAACAAATCTATAGTTGAGAATGAGCGGAGCTAGTTTGGATGCGTACAACGCTGTCGTAAGTTTACGACTCGTCGTAAGATATTCGAATAGGCTACCTTTAAAAAGAAAGCTGACGACAAGTTCTAGGCTACCGTGGTGTTGTGCTTACAAGTTACAATTCCTAGATTCTAAAGCGTTGTTTGTGAAAGCTTCTCTGAGAAGGCGAGAACTTCCTAGTGGTGTGTGCTGTCAGCGATTTTCCCGCAGCAGGGAATCCCCTACTTGCTCATCAACGTGCGCATGACTGACAGGCTATAAATAGTGATGACGCGAGAATCGCATCTGCTTGGCCAAACGAACAAACCGCGCTTGTGTCCCGTGTATTTTTGCAACCTGCAAAGCTCTGTGTGAGGCAGGAAGGTTTTCCACTTTGCCTACCTATTTTTGTGTGTTGTCGGACCGGTACGATGCTTTTAAGTGGTAGGCCTACTTATAGTATTTTTTATAGATCCATTCTATCATACCTGGTTCGCTTTTCGGACTAGTTTTTTTTTTTAAAAGATTGAAACCAAGGATCAATGCGATGCATAATGCTAATAACTTTAAACTGCGAAGTTGTTAATTATGAGTTGTGCCCAAAGACATTTTTCTTTGAGTCACATTATGGAAATGAAAAAAAAAAAGAAAGAAAATTACAGATTATAAAATGCCAATCTTGTAAATACAATAGAATCAAACTATTTGGAGAACGATATTACCCAAACAACAACAACAACAACAACAACAACAACAACAACAACAACAACAACAACAACAACAACAGAAGCAACAACAACAACCGAACATTATAACGATTACAATCCTGCAGAAGCGCAAGGCAGTTTACTCCATAAACAAAATCATTATTGGCCTATAACAAATATTAATTTATACATAATATTTAAAAGCTAATTACTGATGGGTGGAAATCCGTACACCATACAGAATGTGATTTGCTCGTTGACCCCCCCCCCCCCCCAAACACACACACACAGTATCGTTACTCCCCCAACTCTTTACTTCCCGTATCGTTCCTCCCCCGACTCTTCACTCCCCCGTACACAAGAAATGACTGGATAACCCTGTGATTGAAAGTTGCGTAAAATATTGTTGTTACTTAATGTTAGTGTTGGTTTATGTTTTCATTTGTTTGATATAACCAATTCGCATCTACATGTATTCAGTAGAATAATAATTCAACATTTTGTTCTAAAGTTTGTTTAACTTCTCTTGTGACCAAGAACGGTTACTTGCATGTTTTAATAATCATTATTGAATTAATGAAATTATTTTGAAAATTCGCCCGGGAAAGTAACGAGCGGGGCGAGAATTGAGATGCTCCCATACAGCGCCAATTCACTGTAAAAACAAAGCGGCAGCACCTGTTTGGTATAATAACTAGGATCGAGTCAATCTACTCGCTCGTCAACCGAGGATACCGAAGGTGCATTGCTATGCAGCTCACCATCCACTCACCTATAAGTGGGGCAGACCCGGCAGAGAAGGGAGAAGGCGGCGCGAGAGACTCGGGCTGAGTGAGTGAGGGATAGGTAGGTAGGTAGGTAGGTAGAGAGAGAGAGAGAGAGAGAGAGAGAGAGAGAGAGAGAGAGAGAGAGAGAGAGAGAGAGATTGGGTGAGTGAGAGAGATTAATGAGTATGAGGGAGAGTGAGAGAGAGTGGGAGAGAGATAGTGAATGGTTGAGTGATGGTGAGTGTAAGAGTGAGTGAGATAGAGCGACATTGAGACAGAGTGGGCAAATGAGAGAGAGAGAGAGAGAGAGAGTGAGAGAGAGATAGTGAATGGTTGAGTGAGGGTGAGTGTAAGAGTGAGTGAGATAGAGCGACATTGAGACAGAGTGGATGAATGAGAGAGAGAGAGAGAGAGAGAGAGAGAGAGAGAGAGAGAGAGAGAGAGAGATAGAGTGAGAGAGTGAGAGAGTAGAGTGAGAGAGTAGGTGGATGAGTGAGTAGGTGAGTGGGATAGCGAGAGATTGGGTGAGCGAGTGAGCGAGAGAAAGAGGCAGTCATTCAGTCAGCGAGAAAGCAACCCATAGCAGCTTGTCGTTCAGTGATTGATATAAAAAAAAACAACAACACGTAGCGTAGTCTACCTCTCAGTGGATCAGTCGCGTCTCAGAATAAAAAAAAATCGATCGCGCTCTTCTAGAGCTGCTGATGTCATCGGTTTCGAAAACCAAAAGTGGCGCGCGCGGGCTCTTCGACTCTGAGACTGATCGGAGAATCCCACAGGTTCTACATGTATCTAGATCTACTTGTTGTTAGTTGATAGTCGATCAGCATTTTGTAAACTCAATTTTGTTATTTTGACTGGTTCACCGTCGGGATAAAAGACACCTCTTAGAGGAGATATAAGATAAAGTTGTGGTTAGTTGTTAAGGAATCAACGTTTTATAAATTCAATTTCTACTCATGCACCACCGGGAGAAATCAAATCATCGAGTGAGCGAAGACATAAGTACTGTCTATACTGTTAGTTATTAGTCCATCAACTTTGACTGGGACACCACCGGAATAAATGAAACATGTGTCGACTTTCCACAGATGTTTGATTTATCATGGTAATAATTAAATTAAGATAATTGTGCACATTGAATTTTCTTGAATTCTGTTGGTGAGTTACAGAGTGCTTCAGTTTTATGATGTGAAATTTTAGTGCCTTTCTCTGTTGTTGCGCAACAAAGTTTTATGAATACAAATCTGTGATTTACTATAACTTTTTTTTATTGTGCAGAGATGATTTTTTGTTGTTTAAATCTGTATAGATTTTATAAGCACTTGCTCTAACTTATTATTTAACCGGATTTAAGAACAATAATTCTAGACATATCCGTGCCTTTTTATTTACGGCATTTATCACTAACTGTTAATAAACCATAGCGTATTTTCAATGTATTGAACTGGTAAAAATATGTGTTAAAATAAACACCTAATAAGAGGACTTCGATATTGTTTGCAATTTCAAAGAGCAGGTAGTTTTTTTTTTTGCAAGCTGTTAGAGTGATCGATTTTAGAGTGCTCTGTATAATTTCTGACATTCGCAGAGCCATCGAAAAGGTGGAAAAATTACGGTTGTTAAGATACCAAACAAAAAAAAGTTGCTTTATTACCCAATTCTTGATCTATTTAAGGAAATGAGAGTGTGAAACCTTTATCAAATAAGATCTCATGAAAATTATCACATTCATAGACAATTTAGCTATATTATTGGTTTGCGAAAAAGTGGAATTCATTCATGGGTAGAGAGAGTAACTATAAATGAAAACATGATCCAGGAACATGACATGTGGTAGTATAGAGGTGCAAGGTGATTTCAAATGATTATTCAACGCTTTTCAATCTTCCAAAACATAAGTAGCAAAGGTATTATCAACAAAATAAACTCGCAAAGGGAAAAGAAATAATTGTCTGTGGTAAGGTAAAAAGGACTAAAAAAATGATTAAAAAATAACCCACAAAAACAAACAAAACAAAAAACAAACCCCCCCCCCCCCAAAAAAAAAAAAAAAAAAAAAAAACTAACAAAAGAAACCAAATCAAATGACAAATGTGACGGGTAAAGCCAGCGCAATTGAATGGGTATATTAATAAAATTGCGAATTAGGAAATGCGAACCATATTTCTAGCATACAACATGATGCCGTAGAAATAGAATATGAACATGTAGGCCCTACCGCAACTTTTATAATTATGTAGGCTAAATATATAATTTTTTTTCGTGTTGCAAATTTAATCCAATAGTACAACTTAATAAATAAAACACAAGCTTAATAACAGAACAATAAATAAAACTTAAACAAGGCAAACTACAAAACAATAATACCCCCCCCCCCCCCCCCCAAAACAACAAGTCAAACACAAAAACGCGTCTAAAAAACCCTGTACAAAGTATATAGGCAATCATAATGAGCTGTTAAAAAGATTCGGATGATTCATCACAGAAAGGCAGGGGAACGTTTATATAATTATCGTTTCTTAAGTTGTAATAATTATGTTAAATATGTACGAAACTTGAGTTTGGAAGTTTGGAACAGTGGAAAGGCTATACCGTTTCTTAATATAACCAAATTTATACAAAACATGTGATTGAGGGAAGAAAAAGTTAATGCCACTTCTTAATATGGAATAATTTATGTTACACGAAGCTTGAGTTTGGGGTAAGGAAAAGTTCATATAACTATCACTTCTTAATATGGAATATGTTATACGAAACTTGAGTTTGGGGTAAGGAAAAGTTCATACTGTTTCTCAATATGGATTGATTCATGCGAAACTTAAATTAGAAGTTTGAAAATTATAAGTCTATGTCCTCCTCCATATTCACCAGTCGTAGAGTACTAAATACAAAGTGGAAGTAGATTTAGGTATATCTATCGCGCCTGAACAGACAGTTAATCGGTGTCTAAATCTAGTTCCTTTTTGTACTTAGAACATGTACCATTAGGCCTCCATATTTTGGAAGCATCGACCTTTAGGCTTTTAAATACATGTACATCATTGGCCTTCTAAGAAGTAGGGCGCGGACAGCAGTTTATACTATAGAAACTACTTGATCATTTAGGAGTACAACCGAGACCGGCTCGATTTTATAGGCCTTGGAGCAATGAAATACGGTAGTGTTGGTTTGTTGTCAAGCTTGTAGACCTAGACCTAATCTCTCATCATGATTGATGAACAAAGAACATTGAACTTGAAGTATCGTAGATGAGTGATCTAGGAAAATTAAAAACAAAAAGGCAGTGACGGTAAAAGGAAGCCTTTTAATCACCTGTCAGTCTCATTTAAGCGTACTACTCGAGCAGATATACAAATCATGTTAAAAAAATAATTAAGCTTATAATTTACATGTTTCCGAAGTAAACGCTCCTTCCTACTCTCTGTTAATGCCCCACCCCCATTGCGCTCTCTCTCTCTCTCTCTCTCTCTCTCTCTCTCTCTTTCTCCCTTCTCCCTCAACTCTTTCTCTCGTCACGTATTTAGGCGTTCACACCGCCCCTCCTACCCCGTTCCACTTTATGACTTTCATGTGTGACACAGAACCGAAAACGTAGCGACCGACAATCGTCCTCTTTGTTTGTTTTCTAAGGTCCTCCACTTATTTTAAATCGAAGGCAATCGCATATTATGTATATATACATGTTCTTAAAAAAAAGGAGGAAAGAAGGAAGGGGGTGGGGGGATGGGGGGGAGTGTTTCAATCAAGATTCGGCTTTTAAAAATGGATGTAAAGATGTTTGGCGTTGTTTGTCTTTAAACAAATTTTTTTCATTTCCATCTACTTTTCTTTTCTTTCTTTTCCCAATACCGCCAGGTTAATTTTGTTGCGACTCGATAGTGTTACCAGAGAGAGTGGAATTGTGATAGGTTTTGCGGTGAGAATTTTGCGTATATGGGTTAGGATAATTAGGGCGGTTCTTTCCTTCTTTAAAGTTTGGTAAAAACTCAGTCTGAATCTTTAACATCTATTGTCTCTTGAATTACAACACTGAGAGCCAACTGAATCAAAAGTACTATCAACACATTTAGACATACAACTGAACCGGTAACTCGTAACTTTTCTTGTGCTTTATATTCCAATTTCCATTATACTTATATGTATCACACTGAAACATGCAAAATCTAATAGATCTATGTTGTCCAAATCGCAACAAAATAATGTATTGAAGCGTGACACTCATCAGTCACAGAAAAAATGTCGGTCGAGGTGTCGAAGAGTAATCGACTAAGCTCAGATCTAAAAATGTAAACGCTTGAATTTGTTAAAAACAGAAATAGAAACACACGCGAGGCACTGACCTCACGCGTGACCTTTTCAAGTGTAGAGGAGTAATCTGAGAAGCTGAAAAGTGGACCTGAAAAGCCTGAAAAGAAAGAAAAGAAAGAAAAGAGAGGGGTGAGATACCCGAACTTAGAAGGAAAGGGGTGAGAGATACCCGAATCCAGGAGACTCTTGGCCCCCTTTTTCAGTGTATCCAAAACGGGTGACTCGGTACGAGAGAAAAACATTCTGCCTGTTGCATATTCATTAGGTTTACATTTTCTGACCAATCAAAGCTGGAGGGAACAGCTCGGGCCAATCACAGGCCGCGGTTTGTGTTGGGACTTGTGGCGTCACCGGCGTTTGTAACCTACTTACCGCCGTTTTACTACGACGACGAGGAGGCCTAACGGTCTCCGCACGCTCAGCTGGAGCCTAGTGCAGTTGTCTTTTCAAATCTTCCCTTTCAGCCGCGCTTATTATGAAGTCCGATGGATTACCATGAAGGAAGAGCATGGATGGAGATGGAGAATTACAACTTGTAAGTAGATTTAATATAATTATCGTGATAAAGTTACACGCAAAAAGCTATTCTATTTATTTTTCAGTGGATGAAGAGAAATCTTATATAACACAGTCATGTATATAACAGCATGTCATGTTTCAAGAGTTCTTACCACAATGTTTGTTTTACAGTGTGGAGTTTCGAGTATACTTTTGGTCATATAGATCTAGATCTAGTGTCCAAGATCAAAATTTATACATGGTGTTTGATATATTACTCAGGTTACGATATAATTATTTTTTTATTACGTCATGAAGTTTCTAGATATTCTATGCTCTTAAAATGCATACGGGCATCGTGAAAATAAACATGTCAACCTTTAACCGAGCTTCTCTACTTACTACGCAGTTTAAAGGGACGCTCAATTGCAGTTATTTTTAGGCCTAGATATCTCGATCTGATAAGCCCATGCCCATAGGCCTACTATGAATTATTGTATTTTGGAAAAGACTAAAACAAGGAGTTGAGAACGTACACGTGTAAAATAGTATACACAATACACTTTCAATGTTGATAGATTTGGAACATAACAAGATGTGCTCTAATTTCTAAAAAATGATGGACCTGTTTGATTTCGCATTGCGCACGGAAAGAATAGCAACAAAATGTTTGTTCGTGTTTTTAATAGAAACCCTTGCTATAACCATCCACGTTACATGCAGTGCCTTTTTGTTTAGGCCACTTCAACTTCTAATCCCTTGTTATGGTGGTGTGCCCGAACAGGTTTCTTCTCTATCAATCCCGTACTCTCTTTTCAATACTGGTTGTAAGTTAGTTCAAATCGAGTGACCTCAAACGCTTTGGCGCCCAGGCCACGCGAGGTCACGGTGACGCAACTGGCTGGAGCGATCCTCGCTCGGGGTCAGTATTGGAAGCGCAATCCTGCGTAAGTGTCTGACGGTATGGCTCCCTGACCGCAGGCGAACTCAGCTAGCCTGCTAGCCCCCCTCTTTCTCTCCCTCAGGACCCCTCACTTGCTTTGCTCTCCCCCTCCCGGCTTCAGGTTCAAAGCAGCGCATCGCGCCCTAGATCTAGTTCTTTTTACGTTTACAAACCACAAACTCTCTATTCTCTACTCTCTAGACCTCGACATACTTTTTCCACTAGCAATAGCAATCTAGCTCTCTACCCTCTAGTAAACTATATCTAATCCACATCTAGGTCTCGGCCAAGCGTGTTACATAGGCTTTCGGCCTGGAAACAAGCTCCATGTTTTGTGTGTACTACTACAGGTGTGTAACAATCGGTGTGCGATACAGTGTAGATGTATGCGCACGAGCACACCGGAGATAATTAATGCAAAATCGTGTGTGGGGTGGGGGTGGGAACATAGGGTGCGGGGGGCGGCGCAACTTTCTGCTGATGGGCGCGCATGGCGTTTGGTCCCGTAAACAGTTGCGCTCACTTCTGCGTTAAATGAGGATCGATGTATTGTTAACTTTATCATTGGTCACAGCTCAGCGACAACTGCAGCGCTGAAACGAAAAGGGACAGGGGCGTGTTCTTTATGTCCCACGATAGCGGCAAAACTATATCGTGGGCAGGTCCCTAAATTAACGTCTGGCAATTTTACGTGATACCACTGTGAGTGATTGCGTGATTTGATTTCTTATTTAATCGTCCTACGTTAGCAGCAAGGCTATGTCGTGGAAAGGTCCGAAGACTAACGTCTGACAATTTTACCCACTGTCACACAAAGACAGTACGGAGGTATCAAGAATGTCTCTGTCGGTAAATCATAAAGGCCCACTAGCAAAGAGTTTTAATTTTAACCCGTATACATCGGTCTTCCACTAATACAGCACTATTTTGTATTATGAAGACTTAATAATAATGTTTGGAATATTATTATTATTATTATTATTATTATTATTATTATTATTATTATTATTATTAGCAATCGGATCGTTAAATATAAACAGCTACAATGTACATTAAAGCGCGCCTTATCCAATTGAAAACCTTATCATGTTTACTTTTAAATAATTGAATCAACATTGTTTTCATACGATATCAATCGGAGAAAAAAAATGGAATGGTCGACGGGAATTTTTTTTCTTGATTTTTTTGTTTTTTGTTTGTTTGTAAAAACATTGTTTAAAAACCCCACAACATTAGCCTACCTATGGTTGGAGCTTATGTCGCCAGCTTGAGTGAAGTGTGTGTAAACTCTGAGAACCTGGTCCTTGTGGCGGCCTGTAACACCTGTAACAATCCAGGCCGAGTAGTATTTACCTGCTTGGCTCCAGCAGGGATTGAATGGGCGAGCGTCCCACCCAGCACTCTCTAACTCGCTCAGGCTCTGTGCTGGGCTTGTTTGCATGGCCCCAGCTAAATTATGAGGGTAGCCTCATTTTCTTAAAATTAATTACCACCAACAAAAGGGCGGCCGATTCATCAGGCCCAAAGCCTGCACGGTTGAGCGGATGCCACCGTCAGGGTTTTTTGGTATTTACTTTTAATATTTGCACTTTTTAATGAATTCAAAGGCACTCAATAGCTTCACTACCTTTGCGGCTCTGCTTGAAGAGCGATTTGTCTCCCTTTCTCTCCGCAACAAGGTGCCAGTGTTAGTGGTAATAAGAATAAGAATAACAACAACAATACCAATCATGATAACAACATGAAATCTCATAGTGGATGAATATAATCTGTTTGTACTAGCGTAGTAATTACATCAGCTTTAACAATAGAAAGAGGCTTCTCTAATAGGCCGGATACCAATTTGGAAGGACACCAAATTTGTGCATTATAATGTACATGAGTTTATCGCGCTGAAATCGCTAGATCTAATAACTGTCCAATTTGGAATGATATTTCTAAAAAAAAAAAGTCGTTCCATTTTATTGGAAGAGATCAGAGCAGTCCAACCAAAAGAAATGTCATAGAACACTATATTTTTTCCCCATTAGATATAAAGGAAAAAAAAACAAAAAAAAACAGACGTTAGATTTGGAACTAGTGTACGTAGTTTAATCTTTCAAAACAAACAAAACCAATATTAAAAGAAAATTAAGATAAACTACTCCAGCATAGAATCGAAATAAGAAAGCACCATGTTAAGCACTGCATTAAAAATGTTATTAAAATATAACCATTTCAACGTGACATAGAAAGGCTCTCGCGTTCCTCACCAGTCCATTATCCCTCAACGTCAAAGAAATAAACTGTCACGGTACTTTGTATACTAAAACACCTTATTTATCAGCCATCGCAGCTAGACCTAAAATCAATGTGATTGATTTGATACGAGTAGGCTACGGCTAAGTACTGTGTTTATACATAATTATAGATTTAACCATTTACATTATTTTAACTCCGCAGTCGCATAGTTTAATACATTAAGAACGTCTACGTAAAGAGTCAACTGTGTTTATACATGTAGATTTAACTGGTCACATTATTTTTAACTCCATTGATGTAGTGTTATAATTTAGATGACTGTAATTCTTACAGATGCACTGCTGTGTTTATAGATAGAATTAACTGGTCATATTATTTTTAACCCAATAGTTGCACAGTCTAGATGTTATTTTTACAGCTGGACACCATAGATTTATTACCTTTTTTAATCCTATGCTCACATAGTTTAGATGTAATTTTTACAGCTGCACTGCTATATTTACACAATGTATATAGGCCTACATATATATTTACTTCATCGCATTTTGTAAACCCCATAGTCGCATTTTGTATATGAATTTTTTACAGCGGCACTATATAGCCTATTAAAATTCTGTATAAGATATAACTGATCACATTATTTTGTCATCATGGTATTATAGATTAGATCTAATTGTTGCGGCTACACTACCCCTATTGTTAAGATTATTTGCATGCCTTGATATGTGTATTAACCTACACATACCCCATTTTATTCATGTATAATTTTCCCTATGAAGGCTACCAGTAGGTGGTCATGAATTTTTATTTCTCCTGTAAAATAGACATATTGGACGAATGTGCATGTAGTGTTGAGTAGGTGTAGCTTTAAAATTTTCCAAGATTAATCGATGTGGCTATAATCGATACAAAATGATTGGAACAAACGGAAACTCTTTATATTGTCCTTGGAAAGCTACCCGCTCTCTCTCCCCCTCTCCCTGTTTGTCTCTCTATCCCTCTCTGTCCCTCTTTCTCTCTCACTCTCTCTCTACGTGTGTGTGTATCTTTATGGATACAACTGTAAATAATTATAAAAGTCACCACCAGAGTTTGTGTAGGCCTCGCAAGACCTACATTGTTCAATTTGTGCTTCAATAACTATGTATAAATCTCACATTCTATTCACGAGATTACACTTGCTTGTGAGATATAAAAATAATTCATACTTTAAGACATTTCATATCAATTTTTTTTTATTTTTTTTTTTTTATATTAAAGTTGGTGTTACGTTTGTGTTTATTTCGACGGTCTATCTACCTGTCGCACTGTGGTGTCCCACAGATTAATATAATGATATATTTAAACGTTGCAAAAAAAATTTGAATACAAAATTGCCTTATGGGAGAGACGTTATTAAACATGCACCCTTTCATAAACAGCACGACGATTATTGTTTAAAAACAGGAAACGTGCAAAATTGTGTCTGTTTCATATGATTTAAAAAACAAACTTTAACTCGTTTATCGTATGCTCTCATGTGGGCTCCACATTTTTGTTAATATTAAAGTTTTTACCTATTTTTTCTACATTGGTACTCCTATGGCCTTATCTTTTGTTCTTTTACATCTCCTTTATTGTTCCGGTCTTGTCTCTCCTCCACACATTTTGTTGGTGTTGTTGCTACAACTACAACTACTACTACTACTACTACTACTACTACTACTACTACTACTACTACTACTACTACTACTACTACTACTACTACTACTACTACTACTACAACTACTACTACTACTACTACTAGTACTACTACTACTACTACTACTACTACTACTACTACTACTACTACTACTACTACTACTACTACTACTACTACTACTACTACTAGAAAATAATGAATAATGATTAAAATAACACTAAACAGCACTAGGCATACACAGATATATTTCATTTCCATCTTCATTTGCTTTCACTTATTTGTAATTACCCCGTCAAAAAGCCTGCCCACCCCAAACTTGAACTCAAGTATCGTAACGACCTTGGAGATTTACGCTTTATAATGAGTAAGGGTTGAACGATAATCATCTGTTTCTGTTTGGCACAAGGACTTTATCAGTTGACCATAGACCGCCATTGTGTGAATATGGTAGATCTAAGCGTAACTGCTTTCTGATTGGTCTGGGTCTAAATGTATTGCGCAGTATGTTGTGTTGTGTCGCTGATCTTTTCGGATAGAAAATAATGTTCATAACATAAGATAACATGCATTTCTTCTAACTGTTTTTGCATAAATAAAAAAATGGAAGTTGTATTTTTCGAAGATCTGCTTGAAAAAAATGTCCACAACATATGGTAAAAGGCACAAACAAGATGTAGCTTACGTCTCGCAGTATTATAATAATAATAAGGCTTACGACGAGACATGTTTGTGCGTTCTACCTTGGATCTAGATCGAATGTAACTTTCTTTTAAACAATTTTTGCATCAATAAGTAGCACATATTTGAGTCATTTGTGCTACTCATGGACGATAACTATTTAATGCCCCGCAAAAATTTACAATATTAGCGCAAATTTTCTTGTTACATATCGATGCCATGGTCTTTGCATACGTTTAGAGGTACCCGTAATTGCCGCCTTTTTCAGTTATGTATTGAAATTAGTTCGATTGGGATTTTCCTGGTGTCTTATTTTTCCCAAATAATTCTTCATCACCTTTCTTTTCGCACTGCTCCTGGTTTGATCTATGTCGCCATGCTATTGTCACAACCGTGCAGGCTATAAATAAAACCTATGATTTAAAATCGTAGTTTTATATTTAAAATCATAATTGTGAATAAGACGCTGTATGAATAGACAAATCGCCATAATATAGATCATTTATAAATTTGAGGGGGGAGGGGGGCTGGCGCAAGTGGTAGAAACCCACGATCGGACAATTTTTGATTTTGTTCGTCTGCTACTGGTTGTGTCGGTGTAAGTCTACTAGACCTACTAGCGGTTCAAACAGAAGTCTTAGGGTAGAATCCACAAACAAGACGTAGATTACGTCTCTTCGTAAAAATATAAGAAAGAGAAGACTTACGACAAGACATAGCAACGTGCCAACGTCGTCTTTGTGCATTCTACCCCTGATCTCCCTGCACTGTCTCTGGGTGGGAGCACATACAACTGTTAGATGTTAATCTTGGGACTTGTCCACGGTATGGTCTTGCTACTATGTTAAGAAACCCAACTCACTCACATCACAAACCCAACTCACATCCTATCAATCAGCTCATTTCTCTGGCTATCTCATCAAGAAAAAGGTTGTGGTTCGTACAAAACATGGCCAAGGAAGCGTGTCTAGATCTTGATATCATGTAAAGTAAATTTAGACAGAATATGAAATAGAACTGGTGCAAAGTATGGACCAAACAGAAAACAACTAATTGGGGGTAGGTGGGTAGTAGGTGGGGAAGGGGAAAACGCATGATTATATTATCATTATATACGCCCCCAAACACGCCAAGGATTTCGGTGTCAATTTGATTTTCCCCCTTCTTCTTTTCTTCTAAGAGTTGCAAGATTACTCAAAGTCAAAAGAAGATGAGTAGGATCAGTAGAGCGTCAGTGTGATACCATTTTGACTAAACCATTTTCGTTACTTTTGAGATACATGTATTATTATTATTATTATTATTATTATTATTATTATTATTATTATTATTTGACTTATATTCGACACAAGAGTGTAATAAGATATCACAGCAAAAAACCGGTAAGCTCATTTTCAATCTGAAAATTTAGTTAGATAGGCCTGTTTTTCATCTTTTCATCTTTCTTGCGATATGTATGTGGTTAGGGTGATATTTATTTTTGGGTCGTCAAAACATTATCTACCGTAATTAACGTTAAGCCCACGAATCCTTTATCGATTTTTCCTTTAGATGTTTATGAAAAAACACCAACAAAACAACAACAACAACAACAACAAACAAACATGCGTGATTTTTATCACAAAATTTTGATGAATTATTCATTACAGAAAGTTATTGCTGTAGAATTAATAATATAACTGCACATGTACTTAATAAAAACTCAAAAGTGATGGAAGAAGTAAATGTATCACACAAAGATGATTATAATTGAAGAAGGAAAGATACAATCACACAGTCACTATAATGTGAGAAATGATGAGAAAAGGAAAACTCTACCAGGAAAGATATTGAATAGAGAAAAAAA
>RQTK01001067.1:34513-71484 GCA_003991915.1 Elysia chlorotica
CTCTCCAACGTACAAGCAAGGGAAAAACAGTAACAAGACAAAGACAAAAAAATAGAAGAAATAAAAAAGTATAACGTGCACACATAATAATTAATTTTCACCAGCTGTGTCTAATTTGATTCATGGATTATTTTATTTAATCATCCACCTTTTTCTCACACAAATGTGTGTGTTTTTTTTAATTTTGTTTTGAAGATATCCCACATTGTTTTACTGGGACGACAAATTTAGACAATTAAGAACCACAGTATGGTAAATGTCAGTCAAGGTATCGATCAATAGAATAAAAAATAATGCCAGATCCATAGAAAGTTAAACAGAGGAATGGAATGATTAAACTGGTCAATGTCATTAAATTAAAAATTTATATAACACATATAGAAAAGAGAAATTCTTCGACTCAGAGAGCACTTTTTGCTCAGCCCAACAGCTGACCCATGTCGATCTGAGGCGAAAGGCACTAGTCGATGTAACAGTGCTGCCCCAAGTTTATCCAAACCAGTAAAACATGCTTTGGGTATTTAATTACATGTACATAAAGCAAATTCGCCATCTGATGAAGAACCTAACCCGATCTATTCATTCATTCGGGTGCTCTATTTGGTCTAGCGTTAGCTATCTTGGATATCCACTGTAATCATGTGTGTCTCTGATTGTGCCCTTGCTGTTCTAACCTCTGACTCGTTCAGTGATTTTATCCAGGAATGTCATTCAGTGTCTTTCAGGCTCTATGTAGAGGGTTGGTCTCCCAATCGGGAGGTCCCCTGTTCGAAACCCACGACCAGGCAAAAATTTATTTGTCCGAATTCGTCCCCCTACTGGTTGGGTCGGTGTCAATATAATGTGACCATTGAGACCAAAGTCCTGGTATCCCCGCACGGTCTTTGTGTCGCAGCACGTACAAATCGTCAGGCATTGGTCTTGGGACCCGTCCATGATATAGCATTGCTGCTGAGTCTGGGCGTGAAGAAACCAACTCACTCCATCACTCACTCACTCACTCACTCACTCACTCACTTCCAGTCGCTCTCTTTCCTTCCACGTGAATTATCTCCGTTGTCACATATTTTTTAGAAGTTATAGAACCTTACCCATCCCGTTCTAGGATTGTAGAACTTGAAAACCACCTTAATCATCTTCATCTTTTGTTCTGATATCTCCCATAGGGGTGTATCGTAATGGGCATCTTCATCATCTATTGGTGGTGCCTTTGGCTTAATTGTTAGTAACGAAAATTTTTCACCCCCTCCCCTGCCCCTCCCCCGTGTAAACCCAGTAGGTACAATGTAACAGAAGCTCTTGAGGCAAAGAAAAAATAAAGTGCAGCAAGGATAATTATGACAACCTTCCTCAATGCCATTTGCCAGAAAAAATAGCACACCAAATCTTGGTGACCCAAACGGCAAAGCTATTTCCAAACGCCGACGTGCCTATACCTGACTCTTTCAGACACGATATTAGCCTCTTAACGACAGTATCACCCAGCATGCAATGCGCGGTGAAGGTAAACGTAACAAAGAGTGGATCTCCACTATTCAGATCGGACCATTTTCCGGTGAAAAAGAATGAACGCATGCAGAATTGTAGCCGCATTAAACAAAAATGCGGCGGTCCATCTAGATCGAACTCGGCTAAACCGTTTAGGAATGAACATGTTCGTTTCTCTGAATCAGTTATAGCGCAACAGTATGGAACACGCTTTCACTTTACTTTACTCTTTTTGTTTGTTGTAATCCCACAGGGGGATGACGTGAACGCGGGTCTGCCGTGTGCCTCGGATACGGCGGAGAGGCACGGCGGCAGCAGCAACATGAAAGATGCTTCTGACACCAGCGTCAGCGACAGCAACAACAACGCTGGTGCTACTGCATCGGGAGGAGGAGGAGGAGGAGGTGGTGGTGATGATGATGGAGGTCATGACGACGATGATGGTGGGGATGGTGACGATGGCGCCAGTGGTGAGAAGGGTGATGACGAAGATGATGATAATGACGACGACGATGATGATGATGAAGGGGAAGAAGAAGAAGACTATGAGGAAGATGACGACGATGATAGCGACGAGGACAGAATGCATATAGATATCCCTGATGAGGTGGAGGAGGATGATCGAGACAGTACAGACGGTGAACCTCCTCCCTCCCAGATCTCACCAGGAGCTGCAGCCGAGTCGACAGTGACGGTGAGCTTGTGAGACATGAACAGATTAAGATTAAAAATAATTTTAACATTATTATCCATTTGATGAACATATTTTTTTTCTTGCTTTTATAGAGTAATAGAGATAATCACGAAAAATAGTGTAAATTTATCTATATATGAAAAACAACAACACTTTTTAACCGTGCACTGTTCTGATCAAACCATAACAAAGATCTAACACATTATGATATGTAGAAAAGATTAAGAATAAGATAAACTTTATTATTCATTTCCGGGAACTTCTAGGACTTGGTCGTTGTTTTTTTTAACCCTGTCGCGGTTTAAAAGCCATGATCGTTCAAAAAATTATTTGTCCAATTTCACCCTCCAAGGGTTAGCTCGGTGTTAGCATATTATGACCGGCTAAAAAATGAGTCTAGGTCTCCCCACGCTGTCTCGCTTGTGACAGCTCATAAAATTGTCAGACATTAGTCTTGGCACCCATGAACAATATTTATAGCCTATATAGTACTTACGTTGGACGTCAAGTAACCAGCTCAAATCAAGCTATAGTGAGTTTCATGTGCAGTTTTGGTAAAATTTAGAGATAACAAAAGGACAAGTGTATATCTGTACAAAAGAATCATCAAAACGAAAATTGAAGAGATTGACAGCCCGATTGTATTGTAAAGTAACATAATTACTAAAGGCCCAGTCATAAACCTGTTGTAGTCCAAACTTTTGATTGCATTTTTCTCAAAAGCGCACAGTGTTGATAGTACATGTTAATTTTAATGTCACCTGGCGATTTGTCTCCTCCCCAGACTGAGAAGCGAGTGCCGGTCCAATCCCAGAGGATGCGCGACTACCAGGCCATGCAGCAGATAGTGAGCCAGACGTCGAGGCCGCGGGAATGTCCGATATGTGGTCGGGTGCTACACTCAGGGCCAGGCTTTCGTTACCACCTGTCGACGCACCACGCAGGCAAAGAGAGCTTTACTTGTGATACCTGTAAAAAAAAATTCAGGAGGTAGGTGCTGGAATATTTTTGTTTATGAAATTAATGTATTTCCAGAACTAAAGAAAATTTGTCACTTAACAAAAAACAAAACAACAGAAACAAAAATGATTTAATTGAAAATCTTTATCTGTGATTCTTGTAAAAAGCATCACAGTGGTCATTCATTAAATTTTAGGTTTATACAAGTACAAACATTCAGACTTAAAAGAAATGTTGTCACTCAAAACAAAAACAAACACCCTCCCCCCCCCCCAAAAAAAAAAAAAAAAAGTATTTGAATTGAGAAGCCTATTGTTCTGTGTTGTCAAATAATGTCTCTATTATTGACAGAGAGGCAGAGGGGAAAAATGTTGTGCAAGCTATTTTTTATATTTACTTGTTTTGTTTGAATAAAGGTTAAATATGTATGCTTAGAAGTTCAACCTTGTCTAATTGTTATCATTACTTGTAAAAGATGTGGCTACCCATATAAATGTTTTTAGATTTAAAATAAAAAAGTACAATACTTTAATTGACAATTGCTGAGTAGTTGGTTCCATCATTTTCACTTTTTTTTCTTCCAGTTTCAATGGTCTTAAGTATCATCGGAAGCGGAAAAGGTGTAAAGGACTTTCCATGAGTGAAGCCGGTGGTAAGTTTAAATTTCAAGCTTTACTCTAATATAATCATTTTAATATAAACAATGTTGTCATGACAAATTCATAATTTTATGTTCAATGAATCCTTTTTATTTGTCGTACATTTTCCGTTCAATGAATCCTTTTTATTTGTCATACATGCATATACTGGTACCGGCGTATTACGTTTTTAAATATTTTCTTTTATATAAAGGCTGCCACAATGTTTTTACCCAAATTCTTGTTTGTTATGTTAATTGTAAGTGGTTTCCAATCATGGTACATATAAAAGTATTTATTTTACAATGATGCTTTACTTTTGCATATTATTTTTGTGGGGTCTGTGTTTTAAATAGTCAAAATGGATATTTGAGAAAAACATACAATTTTAAAGGGTTAACATAAAATTTGGAAAAAGGTACCACTGTAAGCGTATTGAAGAAAACAAAAGGCTTGGGGTCTATTTGATTCAGAGCCATATGATTACATTTGATTGCTACATTTTTATTTATGAAATTATTATTAATTATAATGTCTCTTTGCTTTTGCGATTTTGTTTCTTTAACCTTTTCTGGATGAGCCACCCAAAATACTATTATATGCATTTCCAATGAATGCATCATTTTAATTAGTGTGAAAATAGTGATTTCCTGGGCAGATATCAGTGTTGCAAAAAGGTTAAGTGCAAGGATTTTTATACAACGCTAATGAATACGCATTATTTATAGGATTTTCCCCAAATTTGTATCTTTTGAACTAATAAAATTAAACTAAAATTTTTTTCAGATTTGATACATTCATCTTTTTACATGTCTTTCAAATTAAAAGTCTGCAACCGTTTATAAACTCTGTAGAGTACTAGTCTTCATTTCTGCTCTTTCATATTGTGTTTTTTTTTGTCAGTATCTGAAGGTCTCACAAGTCTGCCACCATCATCGCTGACGTCCAGCCAGGCGAGCGGGGCGCTACTCCCTCCTCCCATCAAGACGACGTTTGAGGAGGAGTTCCACGCGCAGCGACTGATGGAGCTTGCAAAGATAGCGACCAGTCCTCAGAGTCCGCTGCTGCAGAGTCCAGGCCCCGACAGTCGCGGAAGGTGAGTTTTTTTTTTTTTTAATATCTTTCCAGCATTATTTCCTAGTCCTATGCTTTTGTTTTGTTGTTTTGAGATAAGATAAGAATATTTTTAATAATCCTTTTCTGGGAAATTGAAACTGGCAACTTTTCTTGCCTAGCATCGAACGTCAGCACTATATACAATGTATGCTATATTGTGGGCGGGTTCCAAGATTGACATCTGCCAATTTTACGTGCTGCCATTACATAGGCAGTGCAGAGATACTTTAAATCCTGGTTGAGGCAATCACATTATACTGACACCTAGCCACCTAGTAGAGGATGAAATGGGACAAGTACATTTTTTTCCTTAACTTGGGCTTTGCTTACCCTATGAACATTTATGTATACCTATTAATGTGAAATAATAATTTTATGTGTTATGTAAAATGAATCCATCAATGTTTAATAACAACCACCAAAATTAACTTTTAATAAGATTAATAAAAACCAAAGTTATCTTTCAGCATTTTATCCTATTCTATGCACATCTTTATGCATGCATATTAGCATGACATATCAGTTTTATTTCTTTTGTAAAATGAATCCATATATGTTAAATGGCAATGCCAAAAACAAATCTCTAATTGCATTATCTTGTCTTATCTTATTTATGTGCTGAGATCAAGTTATTTGCATTGGTTGTCTGCCAGTCTTGCCTCTAAAAGCAGTCAATATTTGGTTGAAGTTATTAAACAGACGCAAGACAAATGCTTATATCAAACTAAAACTGCCAGGATTCTTTATATAAATTTGATACCTCAATGTCCTGAATATTCTGCTCTGGGGTCCTGTTATCTATTAAGGTGTAGGAGATGTTTAACTAGGAGACAGCTTTGCTTGATCCAACCAAAGATTACTGTTTTGTAACATTTCTACATGGCAACCTGTAGCTTCACAAATGTCATTTGCCTAGTACAATCAGGGCCCTCACTCTTTTTTTTTAAATGCTCTGTCAAGCATGAGACCAACTTTACTTTTTTTTTTAACAACAAAGGATTCACATTGCATATATGTAAGCGTTGAGTGTAGCCATTTATCTGAAGTTTTCAAATCTGAAAAAAAAAATTCTTTCGCTATTGTTTCAAAAGATCTGAATTTTGGGAAAACCCTAAAAATAGGGCGATTGTATGAGCATTGCTGGCAAAATCAGTGTGACTCCATAGAGTTAAGATACTGAAAAGGTAATGTTGGAACTAATACATTTTATGATAATTGTCCATTTCACAGTGTAAGCAGAGTCTTCTTTGATGACCCAGAGGCTTCTGCTGTGATGACCCTGAGTAGCATGGTTGGTAAAGCTTTATTTAACCAAATTTCTACCTAATATATAAGGGGTACCAATCTTAGAATCAGAGATGGGACTTTATTACAAGACAACAATAAAGAGAGTAAATTCAATGTCTTAAAATAAATATTCATATGTCATTATTAAAACATTTAGAAGCAACACCCAGCCATATACAACACTGAAAGTTCGAAACTGATGGTCATAGAACGGTTCAGAACCCATCCCCTCCACCCCCAAATAACAAAAACAAAACAAGACAAAAAAAACAACAATAACAAAACAGCAAAAACAAAGAAACAAAAAATCCAAATATTAGTAAAATGAATTCTAATTTACTCTTACTTAAAAACATTATTTACCGAATGAAATTTCAAAATATTTAAACATTTTCTTTTTTACAGATGCGATCCAGTGAATCAAGAAAAAGTGTTGAGGCCTGCTCCAGTACAACCAGTCAGTATTCATCCCTGCAGCATCAACACCCCCACCAACAACAACAGCAGCAACAGCAACTGCAGCAGCAGCAACAAAAGCAGCAAACCCAGCATCCCCCACAGGATTCCAAGTCAAAGCGACCAATGAATGGCTTTATGCTCTTTGCCCAACAGCACAGGGCTGAGCTGAAGAAAAAATATCCTAATACTAATAATAGGTATGTGCCTGGTTCTTTAGATGGATTATATATCTTCAAAAGTTATCATAATCTATTTCTGTTTACTTTTTAAGTTAAAACATTATTTTTTTTAAAAGTGCATAAATCATAATGGAACAATGCAATATTTAGAGTCTAAAAGTATAAACAACATTATTATTATTATTATTATTATTATTATTATTATTATTATTATTATTATTATTATTATTATTATTATTATTATTATTATAGAATGATCAGCACCAAATTGAGTGAGGAGTGGACCAACCTCCCTGACGGTGTACGCCAACAGTGGAAGGATGAAGCCAAGGTCAAGGCCGAGCAGCAGCTCAAAGAACACCCGGATTGCTGGAAGCGGAAAAAGTGATGGTTCTGTGATTCCTGGAACGCTATTGTTATAAATAGCGGTTAACCTCTTCACATCGCATGATTGAAGGCCCATTCCTTGTGTGCAAGCTATTTTTGGAAATTTTCAAAATTTTATAACAGGTGAAAGCTTTGATATTTATTACTTCAAAACGGAAGGTGTGCAGTTTAATGGGAAGATGTGCTAGCTCAAGAGCGTATCAATGGGTCCAACAACTATGCGATGTGATGGGAAAAGGTTAAACAGTTGAAGCATGCTATAAATGAGGACCTGCTTGGACAACATGCCCAAGATAGAAATGGATAGCATTGTTTGGCGCGAATCTTATTCCCTGCCAAGTGTGGATGGCAATGATGATGACCATGAGTACCACGGAGAAAGCTGAGGGAGTATGCTGGAAAGGTTTGCAGTTAAACAAAACAAATATAAACAGAAACTATTGGTGATGCTGTTGAATGTATAGCGCCAAAGGCAGCCATTCAAATGAAGATGGGGGTGCTCAAGGTAGTATTTTGTCAACTGACGACTGCCTTGAGAAATTTTTAACCAGTATTTATAAAAGCCATGTATAGAAGGTAGTTCGGGTGAAAAAGTACAACAAAAAAATTAAGCCACACTGTCTTTCATCTAATGTTCACTTTTGGTTGTTGTTTCTTGTGTGCGCGTGTAGTAGAACGGTTTCTGTGTCAAAATGAATATTAGAGATAGAAAAATAAAGATAGTACACAGTACCTTGAATTTATGTTCATATTCCTGGCTGAATTTTTATCAGTTTGGGCATTCTTTTAAATTCCTGACATTAAAAAAAAAAAAATCAGTGGCATTGATCTCTTGGGTCAAATTTTCTAATGTTCTCTGTTGCATTGCATTTTCTATTGCTGCCTAGTAGCCAAGAGCATAGTGCAGCTTTATAAACAAAACGATAGAGATCTTGTACTATTCAGTTTGCACAGCTTTTATTAGTTGTGAATGTCTTAGGAAAAAAAAAAGAAATTATTATAATTCAGGCAAACGTTTTATTTTCTTTTTTCATTTTTTTTTTGTTGCAACGAATGCGCATTTGTTCGATTTTAACATTTGGTCGGCTGTCAAACAACATAGACTTCAAATACATATGCTTTTTTGCAATAAGATAGAAATACATCTTCTGAAGTTAATATTTGTTCACCATTCAACTATCTGTAGTAACACTAATACTCAGATGGATGTGAAGTAGTTAAAAAAAACTGTTTACTCCGTACCAAGCAGCATTGTTTTATTGTATTGTAGGCGATGTCTGTGAATTACTTCAAAATATCAGTGGCATTGCACTTTGTTTCTTTGTTGCGCAAAATTTACGAACATATAATTTAAATAAGGGTTATAATAAAACAGGTAATTATAGTACCCATAATATTATCATACATAATAGATATAAAATTCAAGGTTTTAAAAAATAAACCATGATATGCGCGTGTACAACTACCTGGGATAAGAAAAAACAACCCAGAGATTGTTTTGACAGCAATGTGTTTTTATTTTGTATTGATATCTTAATGTTACAAATAAGTATTTTTAAGTTATTTAATGATAAAATACGGAAGAAAATACATTTTGTATTTGCAGTCCATCTTAAAGCCTGTATGATGGAAACTGTTTTAGATGAAATGATTATTGTCAATGATTATGTGTCATTACTAGGACATGTTCATGATTATGTGTCATAACAAGCACATGTCATTGATTATGTGCCACTACTAGGGCATGTCAATGATTATGTGTTATTACTAGGACATGTCATTGATCGAGTGTTATTACTAGGCATGTCATTGATTATGTGCTCCTACTAGGACAAAGTTTTGATTTATATAATTATGTACTGTGGACAAGTTTTGTATTACAAGTCTGTCTTTGGGAATGAGATGAAGATAAATGAGCAATAGAACTACATTTGTATTTCATATCACACTTACATGTACCACAATTAACTTATTCACATGTGTTGTTTGCTAATTGGAGAGAGATGCTGTGTGGACAGTTAGTAGTAAGCCTACCTTAAAGCATCCGAAGATGTGGAAGGTTATTGGTGTTTGGTATTGATTTAAAAAAAAAAAATCAACATCAATGTAACACAATCAAGAGAAATATTTTTTTTTAGATGAGGTTAAAAATATTTAGCTAATTGTTCAAGAGTCAAACAAGCCTCTGGTATAACTTTGAGTATGCTCATTTCACAACAACTTCAATGTGCTGATGAAATGAAAACGTTTATTTTGCCCCCAATTATTCCTACTAAGTAGATCAAAGTGCTGTATCTGGTTTACTTCAGGGTGTGATAGCCAACTTTTTTAGCACCTAAACTGCCAAATTCGACTTTCGCCGAAACTTATAGCCAGGAATTTGCTATACAATTTCTTTTAGTAAAGCACCATAATTATTTTCTCAAAGTTAGGCAAACTTCATAGGCAGTTTAAAGGATAAATCTTATCAAAAGTCTCTGAGACAACAGAACACCCCCTGTTTTATAATTGTTTGAGTTACCTTCAGAGTTTGAGATTTCATGAAAGGTAATCATGCTCAAAGACTGCAGAGAAAAAAAAAGATGGCTGTATTCGTTGTTGCGTTAAGCGATAAATCTAAGGAGAGAACTGTGAAAGCTTGACTGTATTTCAAATTGCCATAATAACATTTAATTTGCCGCTTTTGTCTCCTTTGATTTCTTTATAAGAAATTAGTGTTCAATATTTCTTTGAACCTATGTTGTTTTATCAGTCTTGGTGATGATTATGACTTTTTCATTAATGTGATTACGAAGATAATTGACACTTGTTGGAGGCTGTATTTAAAGTGTTCTGAAAGAAAAAAAAATATACATTCATTAGATAACCAATTTGTGAATATATTTGACATTTTTTGGTATTCAGTCATCCCAATCGATCATGGCAGCTCATGCCAAAACTTGTTCGAGATAACTTTAAAGCTTATACTAACATTATTATTTTTCAAAAAAAAAAATTTAAGTCCTATACTTTATCATCTAATTTTTAAATTTCCTTCATTTTGGAAAAAAAAAAGGTTATCTGCCTCTGACCACAAAGCTTTTCTAAGGTAAATTAAGTTCAATTGTTTTTTTTGTTTTTTTTTAGAAAATGCTATTGTCATGTATATTAGATAGAGATTTCTTTCTTATTAGCTTAATCTAGCACCTATTTAACTCATAAAAGAACACAATAGAAAATGATATTAAGATGTTGTAATATTGCTTATAGTGCATGTATATCATATTAATGTAGATCTATAGGATGAATTATTTTTACCAAGAGTTTGATATGACTCAACACTTGTCGTTTCCAGAGCTTGGTTGAGCAGGCTCGGATTTTTACGACTCATGATGAAGATAAATAATGTGGGTGGGTAGGGAAAGAGATAAAGAGTGTTATTGTAATAAATGGAGGTTAAAGTTACTCATCATTTTATGATTACCTTTGGTTGTTTTAGTAAAAAGTTTTTTTTACCTACCTGCTTTTATTGAAGCTTGAGCAAAGTTTTTGGCCTATTTGATCTCAATGCACTACACCACAGCGACCCAGGGAGAGGGGCTGTACCACAAATCAGGAAATCTTCACAACGGAACTACAACTCTGATGCCGATTGCTTAGAATATTGAAGCAACCAGCGTGAGTCGGGCACAAAAAAGGTCAATGCAGAGTAGCCTTCTATGTTTATAGGGCCCTAGCTCTAAACGTAAATCTGTGACTTGTGCCTGATTCACCCTGGTTGCCTCCAATATTGTTGCATTGGGCCCTTGTTTGTTGCAACTATGATTGTACTATTCATAACCAGTTTGTTTTTGTAACTGTTTTTTCTTGTTACTTTATTGTTGTACATGTACTTTTTTTTTTCTTTTTTTTTTGTTCTTGTTGTTTATTACGATATCTACTACTAATTCTGCTTATTGTTGTTGTTATTACTAGATCTACTACTATTCTCGTTTATTGTTTGTTTTTGTTATTGGCATTGATGTTGCTGTTGTTATTAATACATCTGCTACTAATTTTCTCTATTGTTTTTGTCGTGGTGTCATTACTTTCCCTCTGTACATGTGCTCTTCAAATTTTAATTTATTTAATTGACCTTAATCTTTCTAAAACTAGTCCAATTGCTTGCTTGCTTGTTTTGACCATTTTAGCTTGTTTGTAGAAAAAAAAATAACAGTTTGAAGTGAAGCATATTTTTTGGTTTAAATGCCATGGTGAACTGGTCAACATTACCCCCTCCCCCACCCCTAAAACCCCCAAAACAACAACAAAAACAAATCAAAGGATAGAGTAATTTATTTTCCATGTGTTTTGATTCTGGCACAAGTCATTTTTGCTACCTTTGAGATAATCAATGGAATCTGCTTTATTTCAGTATTTCTGTCTTGTATTCCACACAAGTTTCTAATAAGATAAAGCAAAAACCTATCAGCCCAATTTTAAGCTAAAAGTTTAGTTAGATACATGTCATTTTCACCTTCACAATGATATATCACTTTCATTTTAAGATGTATGCCATAATCATAAGACTGTGTCGATATGAAGCAGATATAAAATTAGAATTGAACATTGGTAATTGGTTATAATGATATTTACCTTGCCAACAAGAGCAATAATAAGTTGTGGTTAATTCATTAAAAAATAGATTTTAATTCATACTATGGTGATTTTTTTATGCATACTGTGATGTTGTGTAATATATAGCTCTACAATTTGCCAGAATAAGATGACCTAATTAAAAAAAAAAATCCTTAGTAATACAATTTAAGAGATGAAAATTTTTGTTATTGCTATACTATCCTGATATACATTAGTTTACAGATTTTACAAAATTTTTGAAATCATGTTTTTACGTTGTCTTTATGACGTATGGAAACTGGAAAAAAAAATCCTTTTAATTATATGTTTTGAGGCTTGTTCTATGCTTCATTGAGAGTGATTTGATATTGTGCATCTATACATTTTTTAAAACCTTTCACTGCCAGTTTCTTTATGGAGATATTTTTAAATTTGTGGGGAGCAGAGATCATGAGCAATTGATTAGTCCAGATCTTTTTAAAGCTTTATCCAGTTTACAGAAAAAAAATGGCAAAATGGCAACCTGTAGCCGAACTTTATAAAAGATTCGCGCTGTGATAAACTTTCATGAGAAAAAGCATTACAAAAAAACATTCCACGCCAAAATATTTTATCTTCATATATGGTCCTCTGGAATAGTCATGTATCTGGTCTGAATGAATAAAAAAATGAGCAAAAAATTATAGCTATAAGTTAAAGTTGCAAATACACAATGTAGTGCATGTAGTAGATTGGACTAATTAATTAAGTTTGAAAGCACAAAGATTTCTTTGTTCAAAGTAAAAGTCCTTCACCCTTAGTTTGGTTCAAGATTTGAAAGTTGATCAAAGGATTTCTCTTTCCATATACTTAGAGGTTTTTAATCATCTAATTGTCTTGTATGCAGCTAGCAAGCAAAACAGTTAATAACACAGGACTAAATGTCTAAAAGGAAAGGAGATGGTCGATGCTTATACACAATAGCTTCTCGCCAAGTCCTGCCTAGGATTTGTATTACAAGGCGATATGTTATTTCAAATATTCATTCATTGTTCATTTTCATTAGGCATTATTCACAAGGTGTTGGCTCCCCCTCATTTTGCATTTTAACTGTTCACATAATTGTACTAAGCTAGCAGGAAGGCATGTCTAAGAGATATACTGCATATACATGTAGTGGCATATTGATGTGATTGTTACGTCAGTGTTTATCTCATGGTGATAATTAATTTGATAATTCAAATGCATCAATTGAAACAATAATAGTAGAATTTATACTGCAAACACAGGAATAAATAATTACTTTGCAATGATTCCAAACATAATAAAGATGAGATAAGCCCTTCTGCTAGCTGAGTGACTATATAACATACGTTAGCTTTGATGTCCTGTGAATCCATCGGGGCCTAGACTTGATTTCCCCCAGATTGTGTAATGTATCATGTCAATGATTTATCTATCTTTATTTGGTTGGACGTGTGAAAAAACTACAAGTGCTGATGTTGATTGTTATTGAATTTCATTGAATTGTGCATTATACCTTTCCTTCTTTTGGAAGGACCTGTGTGTTTTCCTCTGTGCCATTTTCATCATGTTTATCACTGAGTTTTCATTTACATTAAAACAAATAAAAAAAAAGAGTTATTGTAATTTTAGGAATACATGTACTTTGCCATGGTGCACATCGTTTCATGTCACTTGAACAAGGTTGCTCATTTTTATGTACGTAACGTAATTATGGAGATGGATGTGCGTAATTTAAGAGTTGCAGAAGAGGGTGAGAATTTTTTATTGGAGTTCTCAAAGCAACATTAAGACCTAATATATAAAATTTAGTGTGGCATGTGAAAGAGTATGTGCGGAAGGTTATCTTTAGTCCTCTATCATGCATTTGTGATTTTTATCATATTTAATGAAATATTGAATGCATGCTATAAATTAACATACAAATTGTTTTGGATAAATGAATCTCCTTGGAATAAAAGCAAATCAAGATAAAGACAATTATGAGACCAGCCTGATTTTTTTTTCATTTGCATCCTAATTAAAAATACAAACAAACCCAGGCCAAGATTGCAGATTTTTTAAAGCCTGGAGTGTGGCCTGCGTAGAAACACATCAGAACTGAATCTTTAACTATTAAGTGAAAATATTAAGAGGCGGCTTCAGTAACAGCTATCCTGGTTTTTTAAGTCACTGAGAAAGCATGTTCAAGTAAAAACAGATTGTCTAAACAGTATTAAATTCACACTTTCAACAAAATTGGAAAAAGAGTAAGCCAGGAATTATTTAAATCACAAAAACATATTCACTTTATTAAGTATACATCTGGGAACAGTACAAAAACAAAACAAAATAAACTCATGATACAGTGCAAGAAGACAAGGGTCATTTTGCACTTAGGATTACATATGGCACAATACTATTGATACAATTACTGCCTCTGGAAACATTGGCTCTTTGATATCCAAGAAAATATTGATTGTTTCAATGCTAAAAATTACTTGATAAAATTAATACATGTAACACTAAAATGTCTTTGCAAGATTCATTAGGAAACTTGGGATAAAGCTACAACACTTTTACTATTGTACAATCAACTGTCCTTGCAAATGAGCAAAACAATATGGTTTATAACATCTAATTAATAATATTCATTACAATTATGTAATTACTTTTATAATGTGTACAAGTTAACAAATTCTCACCACCATAATGACTATACTTCGAAAACAGAAATTGTGAGAAAACTGTTAAGAGTAAGGAGGGAAGAAGGGAGGAGTCGGCGGGTAGAGGCAATATACATACTCTAAAACAATGGGAAAAAGACTAATGATTATCTACATTCCAAACACTATTACTAACAGCACAAGGTCATTAATTTATAGCATTTAAACTAAGGCATTTTGAAGAAGCCCTATTAACAAAAAGAAAGCAAAGTGAAATACAACAAAAACAATAAAAGAAGCGACAAAGCAGACAAAACAGAATTAGCAATATTTTTTTTTACTATATAAGAGAATGTATATGAGATTGGTAAATTCAATTACCTTAAAGCTTTTTAGATAAATAAATAACATCAATGTTATCAGTGAAACAATAAAGTCTAGATTAAAATCCTCTTTCAACATACAGAAAAAAAAGCAGTTTACACAAGACTGACTATGACTGGACAATGCACAATAAGGATAAAGTCACGGGTGTAGAGGCGTAATATTGTAACTGCACACTGTCAAAGAGGGCAGTTATAACATTGTGCCTCTAAAGGGTGATGTCCACATTCGATACCTTGACTTGAATTTAAAGTCAAATTAACCTTTAAGTCAATATACTGTTTCTTTGCGATGTTGCCCATTTGCCCTATACCGCTGGCATCATTTATTGACTACTTTTGTAGGCGACGTCCATTTATTCAGAAAGGAGTCAGGGAACAAGTAAAACAGTAATTAAAGAATATCAGTGACTTCAAGGTTAAACTAGAATTAGATTGTTGATGTTTACAAATTTAACATTCTCTCATCATGCCATGCTCATGTTGAGCGGATTGGTATAAAATTGTATCACTGCCAGCACATCTTTCCATGCACCAGGGCCTTAACCCTTGTTTACCGTACCCAACACTTTCTTTATGACTATGGAACTTAACTTTTCTTTTTTTTTTATATATATAAAACTGAAAAAAAAAATCCTGAAAAACTAGAAATAAGAATTACTCATTGAACAATAAAACAAATTGAAGAAAACAACAATCAAAAAGGAGACTATTACAGCAAAAAGGTTGGGTATAAATAAGATATCTTTTAAACACGAGAGTACAATGCTTTGATTGATTTAGTTTGATTATACACTGTGGCTCTACAAACAATATTCAGTAGTGGGTAGTCAAATGAAGGACACATCAAACACATACAAAGATGAAACTATATTTTCATTATTAACATTTCAAGAAGAATATTGCACATTGCCAACTTCAAAAGACTTTAACTACCGGTATTTAATCATTAAAAATAATTTACTTGCAGGTTTCATCCTAAAATTGCTAAAATAAATAAAACAAGATTTTTAAAATATTTGTCAGCAAACACACTCACTATTAAAAAAAAAATAAGATCTTCAAAAGGCACACTACATGATTTAGCATTATTCCCCTGATTTCTCTGTGAAACTTCACTGACTGAAAATAAAAAAAATTATTGAAAATGTTAGTTGTATCTCACAAAACACACAATGTGATCTTTAAAAAAAAAATAATGTCCATGTTTTTGTCATGTTCGACTTCATTCTCAATCTCAATCTACCTAGCTTGGAATCCACAAGCTTTCCAGCTTTTTGTTACACTACAATGTACAGTTGGCATTAATGTATTTATTATACCAGTCATCTCTATTCAGACAACAGAGGCTTTGCGAATTTTTGATATAACGATATTATTCTTTGATGATAAGGGATGACTTAACCACATCCCTTGATCACGGCCATTTCTGATCATTGATTGGCTCAGAGTTATATTTGCTATGGGCCCTGTTATCACGAGGCCCGTAACATTAATAGTTTGGAACTGCAAACATTTGCTTCTGGCTCTTAGCAATCAGACACCCTGTCATAATTATTCTCTGCATTTTTTTCAATTTTTTCATTAAGAGTCTCAAATCAGTCCATGCTAGTACTCTATGTTATCTTCAAAGCTAGATTCGAGCTGACATTAAAAAGTTTCTATCTACAGTCTATGCACTTTTGAGAAAAACAAAGGCAATAAAAAGTTTCGACTGTTACATATTTACAACTAGATCATGAATCATAAATTTTCTTTAAATTTCATAACCAGGCTGCCAATATCTACAGTCTTTATCTTGGATGATTATTCTGTTGAAATACAACCTTACCATGCTATTATCTCTTACTTTACAAACAAATGCACATAGAACCTTTTTAATGTCACCTCACGTATATCTGATTGAATCATTATAATACTATAATAGTTCATTGTTTCACTGTATAGATCTATTTTTTTTTCAACCATTGGACACATATAAAAATCAACTAGAAAAGTAAAATATAGTAATACGAAAGGAATGTAAATACACTGTAGATCTATACAGATTGGTGGGAAAGTCTGAAACACAGTGTTACATCTATAACCTGCAAATTGTTTCTATTTTTCTTTTAACCCCTAAATGCCCATTGTGTTTGTGCCTTTGTCCATATATGTCGTCGGATCTGAGGGCCACCACATTTTAAATAGTCAAAATGTATATTTGAAAAATACACATTATTTCAAAGGAAAAATACATAAAATTTCAGAGATAAAACCCTTTTCAAGTATTCTAATTTCAGTTTAGAAAATGTTTCTCTTTTTTGACAGTCCTACATACAAAGAAGGTTAAATACTTTTTTTGTGCAAGATGTAAGCACTATAAACTTCGGTATATAATCTATTTTCATCTCTGATTTTTGTACACCTTCATTCTTTCATGCAAAAAATGCTGTGATATGCCTCCTTATGTAAATTTGTCAAAAAGAAATTCATTGATTTATATTTACTATTATATATAATTATTTCAATACTGTCTTTTAAAAGTATAAATAATTCAGCAGGATATATATAAAAATACATCATTTTCCTACAAAGGGTAAAATAGATGAAAAGTCACGAAAGTCACAACCTATTGACATACACATGATTTGTTATATGAATATAAAACAACAACCACAAAGAAGGAATATAGAAATCACAGCCAAATAGAGGACAGGCCTTAACTATCACAACCACAGAGTTGTTTTTTTTTCTATTGTAAAAAACACATAGAAGGATGGGTGGAACTATGATCTCATCTGCATTATACCGGCCATGCATGTTCGGCATATAAAAGTAGAGTTAGCGTAAATTTGCCTCCAGTGTCAGACAATTTGGCCTGTTTTTTTTTTATATATAGCAAGCGACCCACCTCTGAACATTTGCATCAGCCTTTTAGTTCTACTCATAATCCTCTTTGATCTATATGAAATTTTCTATGACACAGTGGACCAAAGACAAAAAAGAGTGTGATGCCAATGCCTTTAAAATATTGCAACTAGTACATCACAATGAAAATTTAAAAATAAATATATTTATGAAAACATTGTACTAATTTGTCTATAAATCATTTCTCATAGCTTACTATTATGGTTAAATATAAAATTATGCACAACAAGTTTTGATAAATCTCGGGATATAAATAAACATAAAAAACACAAACAAAACAAAACTACAAGCAATAAAGCACCTGGTAACAAAGAGAGTAACTGCAACATGCAGTAGCAAGAACAAGCAAGACTTCTTTAAGCTAAACAAAAAGTGATGGTTAGTTTCTTAACGCCCAATGTCAGCAGATGGAAATATAAAGTTAATTCAAAACAATATTTATTTTTCTTTATAATTTGTAGGTTACCAACTTTAAAAAATTAAAACAAAATTTAAACCTACCACAATAAGACACAGGCTCAACGTATCTAATGCTTACCCTGCACTAAAGCAAAGCCTTTTGTGTTGAACAATGAAGTAATGAACATACTATACTAGTACTTCAAATTCTCTCCATATACTAATCAAATAAAAATTGTTGCCTTTAAGGTACAAAAAAAAAAAAAAAAATCCCACCTATCATTGTCTTACTTTGGTACACAACAATACAGATATAAAATAGAAAAAAAGTCTGTAAAGCTGTGCAGAAAATGCCCTCTTTCTTATCTATTTTGTAGTCTCCTCAGATGACTGCTGGTTTTGCGCCATGTTTGAAAAACAATATTCTTATCTTTTTGTCTCCTAAGCTGCACTTCAATAGGTTTTACACCAAGCTCTCTATATCCAGTCCTTGTACTATGTACCACAGGCAGATATCTTTCAGACTGTCTTGGTTGTCTCAGTTTTACCACTATCCACAGAATTACTGAAAATGTACTGGAGACGGTTCATTACACTGCTGACGTCGGGACGATCCTCAACTGTTTGTGCAACCTCGCTTATCAGGGCTGTCAGTCGTGTGCAAAACTCGACGTCTGGACAGAAAAATAAAGGAAAAAAAAAGTTTTGAAAAACAGACGTAAATTGAAACAAAGTTTTGGAAAACTAGCCTTCGGGTGAACCCTGTATATTTAATAACAAAGATCAGGAAAAAGTCAGCAAACGTTAAAAACTCACAAGTCATAAAATAACAAGTTGAGTTCATAGATTTTTATACTCAATTGACTGGACAATGATACAAAAAAATCTCTCAAGGAATTCAATGTTTGCTTTCAAAAGGGATGTTAGAGGTTAATTTTAAGCAGATTCCACCATATATGAATTTTGATGGGTCCCAAGACTAACGTCTGACAATTTTCTGAGCTGCCACACAAAGACGTGCTGGGAGTCCTGGACCCCTATGTCAGCAGGTCACATAATTCCGACACCAGCCCAATCAGCAGTGAACAAAATCGGATTAACACATTTTTGACCACCAATCATAGATTTTGAACTGGGGACATCCAGCTTGGGACACCAAAGCTCCACCATTTGAGCCACAGCCAGCAGTCCTTCCCGTTCCCTGTATTGTATATACCCCCCCCCCAGACCTCACTCACCACTGTAGACTTTGGTTAGATCTGGGTTGTATCTCGCTGCCTCCATCACCCCAAGGGCGGCACCAAACACGACCGAGCTGAGCTTGGCAGAGAGGCTCTGGACTAGCAGCGTGAGGCTACCTCGTACCAGGTCAAATACAAGCACTCTGGGAGGAAGGGAGGAGGAGGGCATTACTACAATGTATAGTGTTTAGGGATTTGGAGATCTCAGAAATACTTTTATAGTCCCTTGATAGTCATATTCACTCAAAGAATTCCAAATTAATACAAACTTAAAAGAAATATTTATGAAGAAGTATATTTAAGTTCTGTTTCTTGGGAAATGCAGGCACATATTTGATTTAATCACAAAAATATCTTTCTCTCTATGTGAGCTGTCTTCTTTACGATACTGTACTATTTTGACGCATTAGGGACATATATCTAAACTGAGGGATCCTAGTGGCAAAACCTATTTGTCTGTTATTGCATGAATGACACTAATCAAGAATCCATAAACAAGTATCAAAACGCACTCATATCTAATTGCATCAAAGATCCACAAGTGACCAAACTAATTCATATCTCATTGTGTCAATGATCCGCTAGTGTCTAAACTTACTCATATCCTAATGAACAAGTGTCAAAACTTACTCATATCTTAATGCTTCAATCAACAAGTGTCAAAATGTACTCATATCTTAATGCGTCAATGAACAAGTGTCTAAATTTACTCTTATCTTATCCCATCAATGGCCAAGGACCCTGATCAGTGATCCATAAAAAGTGTCAAAACTTACTCATATCTTATTGCTTATCAAAGACACTTATTGGGGATCCATAAACAATTGTCAAATCTTACTCGTATCTTATTGCGTCAATTACAAAACGTACCCATATCTTATTGCATAAACGCCAAAACTTATTCGTTTCTCATAGTGTCAATGTCAAAACATACTCGTACCTAATTGCGTCAATAAACAAGTGTCAAAACAACTTGCAACTTATCAGGGATCCAAAGATAAGTTTCAAAACTTACTCGTATCTTATTGCATCAATGACGCTGATCACAGAGGAGGGGTCCACGTCCATAAGCGTCGTGCCAACCGTGTACTGACTCCGGAAGAACTGGGCCACACATCGCGGAACGTCCGCCTGGTTCAGGAGAACGTCCAGAGGCATGTCAATCATCTTGAGGGCATGGGGACCTTGACCTCTGGCAGACGTGGCACACACCTGGCAGGTCACCTGAAGGACAAGCCAAAAAGCAATAACAAACTTTAATTTAACAAACCTTTATAACATGCGATTCAGGCACAAATCACTGATATACGTTTTGATCTAGAGTCCTCTAAAAATCTAAAAATGTAAAAACTTCTATTTATTGACTTTAAGAGGGTTTATTTTATGGTTGACTAACGCTTCTGTACACCGCCAAATAAATCGAAACTATTCTCATAGGAATAAAGAAGAGTTCCACTTCCTTCCAGTGTTGTTTTGAATGCAGATAACAGCTGTTTTCAGCTCATACTTTGTTTACATGTTGACACTCGATTTTCTCTTGAAAGCCACAATCTCTAACAATATATAACCAAGGAGCAGGTCCATCAGGAAGGAAATTACTTACTCGAGAACAAGTTTTAGATGTCTTAGATGGTGAGATTGATGATCATTTTGATATTGTTAGTGATGATAGTGGTAGTCTAGTAGATCTAGATCTAGTAGTGACAGTGAAGGCGAGGAGCCAGTAGTTAGATCTAGATCTAGACCTAGCGATTCAGTGCCAAGAGCAGTTGAGTTAGAAGTAGATAGAAACGGAGATGTAGATCTAGATCTAGATGTAGATCTAGTTGATGAAGAGACCTGAATAACCATGCCAGCTAAGTACCCAATCTACTTCTGCATGCTTTTTACATGTCATTCTATTGTGTTGGCAATGGTCAGAGAGAAAACTCAGGATCATTCTTGAAGTTTATGTTCACTTTTTCTGTTGCATGAATCTGCTACAGCTGGTTTATTCTTGGTGTGAGGCTATTAGACCTATACATTTTCTGAAAGCTGAATAAATTCTCTACAACTTTTATTCTTATTTTTTTGAGCTAAACATGTTGGTTTCCAAGTTATTTGATGCCAAAGTGGATATTTTTTATGCTGGAAACCTGACCTTGGCATGCCACGGTCAAGGTCACAAAACACTTGTATGGTACCGAAACCCGCTTCAAAATTTTCTAGACCTTTCAGCTTTCAAATAATGTATAGGTTTTATGGTTTATAATAAATTTTTGCTGCCTCCCAGTCCAATTTATGACCCCTATATAACTTACCAAATACCGTATAGCCCAAAATCACACGCTAAATACTAGCGACACTTATAGGGTTAAAATGACAGCTAAAAATTTTTCAACCACTTCAATTACATTTAAAGGTTTTTGGCAACGCTATAAAGTACTTAAGGTAAAAAAAATCCGACTTGCGCAGATTTACTCTGGTTGCTATACACGAAGACTGCCCTACCTGCACACACATCAGTCTCTTCATGAACATGATATCCGCAGCCGAGTAGCGAAAGTTTGACAGATCCGTCGACGAGTCGCAGATATTTCCTGAGCTGAGCGGTGAGAGCCTGTCATTAGGGGAATGATGTCTTTCCGATTCACCTGCATCCTGATACACTATCCCATTCCCTCCATCCCCGTCCAAACCATTGTGCATATTTTCAGAGACTATGCCAGTCCTGGTAAAATTTCTTTCTGGGAGAGGAGGGGGCGGTGGCGATTCCACAATATTATCGTCAGTGTCTGTAGATTGGCTGTTGATGTGGACGAGGGGCGGTCCGATCGGTCGCCGGGCTGGTTTTGGCGGAGGAGGGCCGTAGTCAAATTTTGACCTAAAACACGGTGACGTACGATCGGTGACGGCAGGACTCTCAATGTTCCCAGTCTCACCGTCAGTGCTCTCCCCTAATGAGAGCTGTGTCGGGACAATGATGCTACGAGACAGAATCTGAATGTCAGGGCTCTCATTTCCACCTTGCTTGCTTTTTTCTACCTCCAGGGAAGGAGAGTTTGCCCCAGACGATGATGATGAAGAATCGGTTGAGTGAGACGCTAGGTCATCCTCATTGATGAAGTTCACTCGGCGATCTGGAGTTCGCAGGCATTCGTAAGATCTCGATTTCTTTAAGATCCCGAGCGACGAGTTCTCGTTCTCTTCTGAACCGTTATCCTGAACGTTGAGCCGATCCAAACCGTTGTCTTCTTCACCACTGCTTGTCACCACCTCTTCTGGTAAAGACAAAAGTTAAATTTTAGTATAAAAATATGACAGTTTTAGATAATTCTATTCCGGCGTTTTTAAACGTATTGTGTGTAAAGTGAACCTTTATTAGTTTTGTTTCTGTATAATCTTATTACTACATTTTAATGCGTTTTCATTACACTTTATATACAATAATATTTTTTATTTTTATGAAGTATCTATTTTCAATGTAAACAGGGATGTTTTTTTGGTGCTGTCCTAAATTGAATTCAATGTATACATGTTCTATCAAGGCAAATTTGCTATGGGATAATACAAGCCTATTGTATACACATTTTACTGTAAATGGGCATGTGTTTTTTTATGCCGTCTTGAATTGAATCAAATGTATATGTGTGGCCAATACAAATTTCCGTCTGGGATAATACAGGTTATCTCAAGTTGGTTTATATTGCCCCAAGAGGGGCAGGTAAAGTAGATGTCATCATATCATATCTCGTTGCTCTCACCGTTACCCCCATTTTGCTTCTCGTCAACAGAGTTGTGGTCCTTGTCTTTCTCTGGCTGGACTTCCCACAATTTTTGCTGCTGCCTGAAAAAATCAAAGGTTATAACTTGTATCGAATGAGATTGCAAGAACAAAAATTCCAACTTCTTTTTTGTATGCCCTGATCCTCATCACCAAAAGGATTAAATATTTTAAATTCAAGAGCCCCCCACAATAGAAAGAGAAAAAAAACTCAGAACAAAACATGTATAGCAAGCACCATGTTACCTTTTATTGGTTGGTTGGTTGGTTGGGTTTTAACGTCCAACATCAGCAACTTGTGGCTATATCGTGGACGGGCCCCAAGACGGACGTCTGACAATTTTATGTGCTGCCACACACGAGACAGGGTGGGGATACCATGACTCCTGTCTCAGCCGGTCACATTATACTGACACCGACCCAACCAGTAGGGATTGCAACAGCCAGGATTCGAACTCGGGACCTTTTGCGTCGGAAGCCGATGTTCTACCCCTGGGCCACCGCGCCCCCCCACCAACAAAAGAACAATAAATATTTTAAATTCAAGAGCCCCCCCACCATAGAAAGAAAAAAAACTCAGAACAAAACAACAACAACAATCCCCCCTCCAAAAATCTCACTTCAGCTGCTCCATCTTAGTGCTCTCAAACAAGAATCTGCGACCATCCATCTTGACTGTCAGATCATTTGAGAAATGACCCAGGCATTGCCGCACCATGGATGTAGTTGTCTCGTAGAGGTAGACCATCACAGAAACAACGTGGGTGACAAAGTCGACCAGCTCGGCATAGGGCTTGTCTGAAACAGGTTGAAGAACAAACATACATGCACAAAAAAATATATATGGTGTACAACAATTGTTGCATAGTGTCCAACGTCAGTTCTATATAGGCTATACAATATATGTTGCACAAAAGACAAAAACATATGGCGTTTGTATCATAGCGTCCAACGTCAGCATTATAATAATAATAGGTTATATTTTATATGGTGTACTTGTGGCACAAAAATTTATAAGGCATACAATAACAAAAAAACATTTACAGTGTAAGATGACACAAAAATATATACCATACAATGACATAAAAATATATAGTGACCCAATTTTTTTTTACAGAAATGAACAAAATCAAATGAAGAGTTTTGATCCTACACAATCTTTGCAATCATTAGGTTTATCAATGTTTTGATTACATATCATTCTATCTCTTGGTTATGCTAAAATTAGAATTTGCCAGTTTATTAAAACAAACAAAAGTGAAATGAAAAAGAAACCCAAAAATTACAAATGCTTTTCTGGTAGCCTGGTGATAATGTGTAAAACTGGCAAAGAGACAATTAATTTTCATTTTATTGTAACCTTTTGTGATAGTGCCTTCAAGTATATGTTATTCCTGGATATTTGTAATGACTTTCCTAAAGTCTGAATGTCGTTTTGTTACTCTTAACTGTTTGTAACTGTCCCAACATTGCTAAGTTTTGATGTGTATTCATTTATATATTGACTGAAATTTAAATCTTCGATTCAATTAAATTCAGTAGAAAAAGATATGAAATGATTCATCTCGCATTGCGACAAAATTAAAAAACAAACAAACTGAGATATGCTTTTCTACGATAGAATGGTGAAGCGACAATTATTTATACAATGTAACATTTTTTAACTTTCCCTGATTGAGTTTTCAAGTCTATATTACTGCTGATTATTTATAATGATTTTCCTGAAGACTGAATATCATTTGAAATCCCACAAGGCTTTACTCTTAGCCAACAGATGGAAAAATTTAAGAAACAACTCACCTTTCATCGCAGAAAATGATAAAAAGTGTAGGGAGCACGCCAAATTCGCCAAAGTTCGGAGTCCGGCCTGAGCGATCGGCAACTTTTTGTAGTGAAGCGTCAGGGCCATCATCACTAAGTCAATGCTAGACTCCCGCATCGGAAGCTGGAATTGTAAAAATAAACAAAAGATTGGATCTCATTTTAGATCTTTCTGATGACAGACTCTGTGTAGCAGCACAGAAAATTGTCAGAAATTAGTCTTGGGGCTAGTCCACAATATAGGTTATATAGTGTCGCCGCTGGATGCTAAAGAACAAATAAACAAAAAAGGTTCTTCTGAAATGGATTTTATGTGCAAGTAAATATGTAAAGCCATTAACCCGTTAGCATCGCTTTAATTTGTCTGTAGTGCCAATTATTCACAGATTTCAGATTCGGTAAAAGAAGAGTAATGATATACATAAAAAACTGTATTAAACAATACAAGGATATGGATAGCTTACAGCCTGCTGTTGTAGCTTAGCGTCCAGTGTTAACCTGAGAAATTGTCAGACTTAAGTCTTGGGGCCCACCAACAATATGGCCTATATAGTGCAGATGTTGGACTCTAAGCAACAAGCAAACAAACACAAGGAATTATTCACAAGACCTTTTCCAGAACCGCAGGCACATAGGTTGCAACCTTGGCCAGGATGTCAAGGCAGAAGCTCTGGATGCCGCTGTCCTCTCTGTACGCCGCCATGCTGCCCAGCACTGCCGTGGCGACGTGGCTCTCCACCATTGTCTGAACACTACCAGGGATGTGACTCAGTGCGCGTAGCAGCTGCAGGCAGAGCTCAACTAGAAACTGAGGGTCCTAAAGAAAAAGAAAAAAGAATTGTCAATAATAATAATTATAATATTAATAATAATAATAACGATATTAACAATAATAATAACAATAATAATAATAATAATAATAATAATAATAATAATAATAATAATAATAATAATAATAATAAAAATAATAATAATAATAACAAGTTTGTTTACATAGCATTATTCCTAAGTGAAGGTCAAAGCTAGAAAAAGTTAAGATAGTTACAAAATAAAATACATGAGACGAAATGTGAAGAAAATTGGAAACAAAAAATCTGTCGCCCTGTAAAAATAATATATAACATAGAGTATAAAACAGTTAGAAACATTTTTTTTTTTTGAAACTGATTACGATGCCTCAACAAAAAAAATTGAAACAGTCTATAACCACAATTATCAGTACATGTATTTGTTTTTCATTTTATTCAATTACTGTTGACTAACCAAAAACTGTTTCAGTATTTCCAGAAGGAGAGCCATGACTGTCGCATGGTGAGCCACATCCGATCCTGATTGTCTGGATTTTCCTAAGGTTCCGTCTCCATCACCAGCCTCTTCCTCCTCATCGACGGCAAACTGAGCGATCACCTCCGCGAGGAAATTGTGAAGGATGTCACGGCGGTGATGGGCTACCTCCTGGAGGTTTTGAGGAGGAAGAAGCAAGAGAATAATCAGAAAATGAAGATGGGAGCCTAAAAGGAAAGACAGGCAAAAGTAAAGAGATGGGAGGGAAGTAGGAAGGGAGATATAGATAAAGAGACAGAGTGAGAGAGGGTGAGGGAGAGAGAAAGAGAGAGAGAGAGAGAGGAGAGAGAGAGAGATCCTGGAGTTTTTGAAGAGGGAAGAAGCAAAAGAATAATCAGAAAATGAAGATGGGAGCCTAAAAGGAAAGAACAGGCAAAAAAAAAGAGATGGGAGAGAGAGAGAGAGAGAGAGAGAGAGAAAGAGAGAGAGAGAGAGGGAGAGAGAGAGATGGAGAGAGAAGGAGAAAGAGAGAGACAGCCACACACAAAGAGAAAGAGAGATTCTTCATGAAATAATTTTGTCACAATCCCCCCAAATAGTGCACACATAAGGAATACGGCTAGATCATGCAATGTGAAAAGGTTAAAATGTGAAAAGGTTAAAATTTACATTTGTGAATTGATAGTAAATCTAGTATAACCAGAGTCAGACTTACCAGCATAACTCTGAAGATTCGATCTGTGAGATCGGTTGTCATGACGACTCCAGTGTAGAGGTTGACGTGGCGACCCACATAGCTGGAGGCCAGGCTTGCCAGCTGTAGACAGCATTTTCATTAGCACATCATGGGGAAAAAGAAAGATAAAAAGAGGCACCTTGTTACTTCAGTTAATAATAATAATAATGTGCTGTCTGATTTCTGAACTTCTCTAAAATTTTAGTGCATAAGAATGGGATAGAACATTATACAACTAAGGTGACAATTTCCTGAAGAACATGATCTATAATGTACTGGGGACATTTTCATCGGCAATCTATCTTTTTATCTCTGATTGCGTTCTTTCCTTCTGCTAATCGGCAATCTATCTTTATTTCTCTGTATGCATTCTTTCCTTCTGCTCATCGGCAATCTATCTTTTTATCTCTGATTGCGTTCTTTCCTGCTGCTCTTCGGCAATCTATCTTTTTTTCTCTGCATGCATTCTTTCCTTCTGCTCATCGGCAATCTATCTTTTTATCTCTGTATGCATTCTTTCCTGCTGCTCATCGGCAATCTATCTTTTTATCTCTGTATGCATTCTTTCCTTCTGCTCATCGGCAATCTATCTTTATTTCTCTGTATGCATTCTTTCCTTCTGCTCATCGGCAATCTATCTTTTTATCTCTGTATGCATTCTTTCCTTCTGCTCATCGGCAATCTATCTTTTTATCTCTGTATGCATTCTTTCCTGCTGCTCATCGGCAATCTATCTTTTTTTCTCTGTATGCATTCTTTCCTGCTGCGTCACTACTAGACAGCCCTAGTCCACTCACCTGCTCCGGCTTCCTTGTCTGCTGCAAGAGCTCGCCCTCCGAGTTTGGCAGTTGGACTCGGCACCAGTCTCGTAGAGCAACCTTGCCCACATCCTTCACAGTCTGGGATGCTGGCGTTGACGACACACCTGGTGCACCCGACTGAAAACACAGGGGGGAAACGGAGAGAGATAGAGGGTTTTAAACGAACTTGTTATCTATGCTGGTACTGCCAACACTACTGGAGGGCCTGACTGGAAACCCAGGAAGAAATAGGAAGAGATAGAGGGATCTAATCTCTGTATGAATTCTTTCCTGCTGCTCATCGGCAATCTATCTTTTTATCTCTGTATGCATTCTTTCTTGCTGCTCATCAGCAATCTAATCTATCTTTTTTATCTCTGTATGCATTAGTTCCTGCTGCTCATCGGCAATCTATCTTTTTATCTCTGTATGCATTCTTTCCTGCTGCTCAATGGCAATCTATCTTTTTATCTCTGTATGAATTCTTTCCTTCTGCTCATCGGCAATCTATCTTTATTTTTCTGTATGAATTCTTTCCTTCTGCTCATTGGCAATCTATCTTTTTATCTCTGATTGCGTTCTTTCCTTCTGCTCATCGGCAATCTATCTTTTTATCTCTGATTGCATTCTTTCCTGCTGCTCATTGGCAATCTATCTTTATTTCTCTGATTGCATTCTTTCCTGCTGCTCATTGGCAATCTAATCTATCTTTTTATCTCTGATTGCATTCTTTCCTGCTGCTCATCGGCAATCTATCCTTTTATCTCTGTATGTTTTCTTTCCTTCTGCTCATCGGCAATCTATCTTTTTATCTCTGTATGCATTCTTACCAGCTGCGTCACTACTAGACATCTGCAGTCAACTTACCTGCTCCGGCTTCCTTGTCTGCTGCAAAAGTTCGTTCTCCGAGTTTGGCAGTTGGACTCGGCACCAGTCTCGTAGAGCAACCTTGCCCACATCCTTCACAGTCTGGGATGCTGGTGTTGACGACACACCTGATGCCCCCGACTGAAAAAACACAGGGGGGAACGGAGAGAGCTAGAGGGTTTTAAACGTACTTGTTATCTATGCTGGTACTGCCAACACTACTGGAGGGCCTGACTGGAAACCCAGGAAGAAATAGGAAGAGATAGAGAGATCAGAGACATGCAATTTTGAAATAAGCTTATCATAATTCAGATATTTGAACGAACTTGTTATCTAGGCTGGCACTGCCAACACTACTGGAGGGCCTATCTGGCAACCCAGGGAGAAATAGGGAAGAGATAGAGAGAGATGACCCAGGGAGGAATAGGAACAGATAGAGAGAGATGACAGCTGGTGATAGCAATAACACCATCAGAAATTGAGTTTTAGTTTGTTACTTGGTGCCAAATGGCGCTAAGCCTCCTGTCTCAGGACCCGTAAAAAATATAGATTATATAGTGCTGATGCTGGACGTTAAATAACTAATTAAACTCAGTTTAACCACATCCTTATGTTTTGTTGGCATAAGACATAAACAAGGTTTAAATTATTTAAAAACAACAACAAATATAAAGATATGGAATAAAAATGACTTGAGATCTAGGGTTGTAAGTACAAAGACAAATCATCTTACAGCTGATCATAAGCCTTCATATTTTTATTTCTCAAGACTAACCGTAAGCTTACCACAACGTTGTACTTACGGCTCCTGGAACGGAAAGTCTCCATAACGAATGCTAGTTCTAACATGGACTCACTTGTTTTTAATCTTAGGACTAGTCAACAAAAATAGCCTATATAGTGGTGACTCTGGACGTTAACCCTACGATACCAGTATACAAACATTCAATATTATGTTATCCACTGACTGTAATTCTAGAATACCTGGTAGACCCTTTCATCTTGTGTATAATTTACAAGCATTTTCTGGCTATAAAAACTAAATTTTCTTGTAATCACCTTTCACACGATACCTATGTTATTTTCCTACTTTTAGCTCAGGCCAGGATATAGAGCCGTTATGAGCTCGGGATTCTAAGGGTTAAGCATCAAATTCAACTCAACTCACCGAGCCAGGACCCGCAGACGATGATGAGATCCTCTTGGCGTGTACTCTCTGCGGTTTTCTCGGCGCGATGGGAAGGATGGGAACCCCTGGGGTTGGCGGCAGCTGGCGACGAGATGCCGTTTGCCCGCTCGGAGTCGGGGTGCGGCTCGGCGACGGGCTCACACTGCTGCTTTCTGACGGAGAGGCGGAGGCTGAGGAGGTGAGGAGGGTCGTGGTCGCGCCGGCAGATGTCAAGGTCATCGGTCGGAGGACGGCGGAGAGGGGAGGGGGTGCTGGGAGGGGTTCCTCATCCAAAAGCTCCAGTTGTTTGTCGCCGACTTCCACCTGGTTGCCTGGGAGACGGAGAGAAACAGAGTGATGGAGTCTCATTATCATTGGTTGGAAAAATCACTAAATCTCCGGTTCTGCCTAATTCAAGTAAAAGAATCTCAAAGCTCATTGATAAATCATGCAAGTAAGATTTTTACTTACAGATGAGTTGATTGCTTAACGTTCAACCTCAGCACAATATAGACCATACTGTGGACGGGCTGCAAGACTCAGTCAGTAGATTCATTATCATTGAATGAAGATATAGAATGTTATAATTATATAATATAATTAAGATCTTTCCTAGAGTCTCTATACAAATAATGAATGGTAGGGGAGGAGAAGGGAGGGGTTCCTCGTCATAAATCTCAAAGTTTTTGTCGCCGACCTCCACCTGGTTGCCTGGAGAGAGAGAGAGAGAGAGAGAGAGAGAGAGAGAGAGAGAGAGAGAGAGAGAGAGAGAGAGAGAGAGAGAAAACGAGGATTAAAGTCTACTTATTATTAGTTATGAACCAGATCTCCAGTTGCACCAAATAAGTAACTCGTTTAGAAGTGTCTCAATTCTCATTGATAAATGATTGAAATAAGAATCATTATAAAAAGAATGGAGGGGAGAGCGGGGAGGGAGGGGTTCCTCATCCAAAAGCTCCAGGTGTTTGTCGCCGACCTCCACCTGGTTACCTGGAGAGACAGAGAGAGAGAGAGAAAGAGAGAGAGAGAGAGAGAGAGATAGAAATAGAGCGGGGGAAGGGTGCGGACCACGAGAGTGAGAGAGAGAAAAAGAGAGTGAGAGAGAGAGAGAGAGAGAGAGAGAGAGAAACGGAGGGAGTTGAGTTGATTTGGTTGCTTAACGAAATCGGAAAAATACATTTTTGACCGCTGAACTCTCGACTGGGAGATCAAAGCTTTAGCAGGGAGATGAACTCTATTGGACAAATGCATTTGTCGGACTGTTTCCCCTGTTGGTTGGATCGATGTCAGTATAATGATTTTACTCTCTTCTCGCGAAATGTGTTGAATGCGGTAACTTTTAGTTCGTTGTGTGTAATACTGTACATTATATCATTTTACTGGCGCACGAAAAATTGCTTTTTACTTTTGTTGATCATGCGTAATATAATTAATGCCATTCATTACTATTATCATTATTATTATTATTATTATTATTATTATTATTATTATTATTATTATACCGTGACTCCTCTTATTCCTAATCTGTCTCTGAGTGGGAGCACGTAAAAATATCAGACGTAAAAATTGGAACCCATTATCTAATGTCTTCCTTGGGGAAATGGGCGACGTTGAACTAAGAAAGAGCTTCTGATATCTGAGATCAAAAGAAAGCGCCAGTACATAATGTTTGTCTTTACTCAAAGAGCAAATCTAAAAATAATATTTAATAAGAACAACTGACAGCCTGCTATCGTTTGTATGCGAGCACTTTAGAAGGACACTTTCGTGATTACGGTATGATTACATTGCGGTACATATAGGGTACACAGCTAGTTGCAAAAGAACGCTGATTTTGTTTATCATTAAAGCTGATAATCTATTTCCAAATATAAACCTTTTTTGTTCTGTTTTTATCTAATCTATATTTGTGATGGATTAAAAAAATGTTGACACGTAAGTAACCAGGAAGTGACTATTTCGTCATAACAGTATTTTAATTTTGTATATATTTATAACTACAAAGAACCTTAATTTAAAAAAATAAATAAAAATACAACAACAAACAAACAACCAACCAACCAGTTGAAACATCTGAACACGGGGAACAAACCTTTCCCGGGACTCACAACGTGTCGCACCCATTTCAAAAAGCGCGCGAACATGATTGAAGAACTTCCCAGATTTTTTTTCCAAAATGAATTCTAGCCGGTGGAGACTGTAGCATCAGAGACTATAGACTTAGTGAGAAGTTTCACAAAAAGAGCTTACATTGCTTTTCATATGGAGAGCTAGCGTGACGCGTGCTCACTATAATTATTTCTTTAGTGAGCTTAAGGCGGTTCAACAATGCTCAAAGTGAGTTTTTACTATGTTTTAAAAAAGGAAGAAACCGCCTTAATTATCTTAAGCCATTATGAGCAAAACCATAGCCGTGAAACCTCTCACAATTGCACACTCTCTGGTATCGCTGCTTTGTGGGGGTTATTCATAATTTGAAAAGTACTTGTTTCTGAATGTTCACACAAGAATCACCCTCTCATGTCATTGTTTTTGCTTGGTATATTGTTTACTTTATCGGCATTTCCAAAAGCGGGCGAACATCGTTGAAGAAAGTCCAAGATATTTTCAAGATGAATCTAAGCCATAGAACACACTGTTTCACTACATCGTGGGATTAGTCATATATTTAAAACTGCGTTTCCATTTTCATTTACGCATGGGTATCTCTAGCCCATATCATTGTTATTGTTTTAGACTTTGTATCGCATCCATTCCCAAAATCGCGCGAACATCACTGAAGAAATTCTGGGATGTTTTGAGGATGAAATAAAGTCACAGAAAACACTCTCTCACTACATCATGGTATTAGTCATACATGTTTTTTCTCAAGTAGCTGCTCCATTTGAATTTTCACAAAATTATCACCCGTAGGCGATAATTTCAATCCTTGATATTTTATTTCGCATCCGTTTCCAAAATCGTACAAACACCTGTGAAAAAATTACGAGATAATTTTAAGATGAAGTTAAATTAGTGATAAAATGTATCACTAACTCGAGGGATAAGTCATACATATTTTTTTACGTAGCTGCTCCATTCGAACTCGCACAGAAGGATGCAATAAATCACATCACTTTTCTTGCTTGCTATTTTGTGTCCCATCCATTTCCAAAACCGCGCGAACATCGCTGGAGAAATTCCGATATAATTCCAAGAAGACCGAAATCCAGTAGCGATGAACATTTATTTACTTATGTATTTATCGGTATAAAGGTGATCCAATTGAAAGTTTACACAATAAGAATTCATTCCTTCATTCATGTCCGTTCTCACTGCTTAATATTTAGAGTTCTTCCTAGCTTAAAAATCGTTCTCCATATTACGTGCTGCATTGCTTAGTATTTCGAATTCTACTAATAGTCTTCACATTTCGTGCTATATATATATACATGTATACTATTTGATAAGTAGTTCTAGTATGCTGTTCACATTACGAAGAACATTGCTTAATTTATCGAGTTGCAATATATGGATATTCTTTTTCACATTATGTGCAACGTTCCTTTATATTTGTATCTCCATAACTGCCTTCACATTTCGTGCTGATCGTCATTCACAAAAGAGAGTACGTGAAAACCTTCTTTCACTCACTTCAAGCTAAAAGTTTCTGTTTCATGACCCTGTAAAACCTCGAGGCTCACCCTAGAGTCATAAGTACAATGTTTTGATAAGCTTACGACGCGTCTTATGATACAAGAATAAGAAGGCTATCGACTAATTGTAACTATAAGATTCCGCGGCGTTGTACTTACGACACCAATCTATTGATCCCCCTGAGATCAAGTGATAAATCAAATACAACTCGACAAAATATAATGTCTAGGTTAATCCCACTGTGTAGACCTCACAGCATAAAGCAAATCAATGTGAACGTTTACGCTCATCTAAAATCGTTCGTAGTTCTTAGGTAGTAAGGGGGCGCGGTGGCCCTGGGGTAGAACACCGGCTTCCGACGCAAAAGGTCCGAGTTCGAGCCCTGGCGACTTCGCTCCCTACTGGTTGGGTCGGTGCCAGTTTAATGTGACCGGCTGAGTCAGGAGTCATGGTATCCCCGCCCTGTCTCGGGTGTAGCAGCACATACAATTGTCAGACGTCAGTCTTGGGGTCCGTCCACAATATAGCCTATATAGTACTGATGATGTACGTTAAACCAACTCAACTACAACTACACCTACTTAGCTAGTAAACTGGTAGGTACAACGAGAAAGTAAATCTATACGCGCGTCTTACCCTGGGAATTACGTTCACTATCGCCGTAGCTTTACAACTCGTCGTAAGCCCTTTTTATGTCAAAATCTCACAACGCGTAAGCTTAATACAGCGTTGTACTCATATAAGAAAATGCCATAGAGGGTCGATCAAATCTAGACTATAGTACATTTTCCTATAGCTCTACGTTTTCCAGGTAATACAACCCCTTGTCCTTTTTTAACATTGACCACGCATAGAACTAAAAAATATTGCAACTGGAAGTCAAACAACTAGAAAATCTAAATGACGATGCAAAAGTGACACTTTGACACGCCCTCAGATAAAAAACAAGAAAACTCTCCTAAGATAACAAACAATAGAGACGCCAAATTACAATAAACCCAGCCCAACTCTCTCCATCTATTATCAGCACTGTCATCCGAACTAGACCTAGCTCAGCCGACCCAAACAGTTATTATTTAACGTGTTCATTTCAACCCCATAGATTAAGAAAACGTTTATTAATACGCAAAGTTTTGGACGTTCTGTTAGATACTCTATCGAACAAACCTTCCATAATCACTGCGCATCTTATCGACTAGATCTAGGGCCGTAAGTACAACGTTGTGGTAAGCTTACAACTCGTCTTAAGATTTGAGAATAACACAACAAAGAAAACTCTTTTACAAATAATAAACTCACCAAGCAGTAATAAATCTAGCCTAGCTCTCTCAATCTATCATCATACCTGTCATCTCGAACTAGCTATAGATCAACCAAGGTCAACCCAACCAGCAATTTTTAATGTGTTCATTTTAACAGAAATTAATAAAGTTCATAAAACGTTTATTACTATACGAGTTATACGAGTTTTGACTTAACGTTGGAAGCTCCGCCTTACAATCCCGAGATACAATAGCCGAGATGCAGAACACATTAATTCCCTCTTTGATGTTCGATAATTATTTTCCTTTAATCTGGTTTATCATAAAGCCTCAATATATTCTATATCTAAGACCGTAAGTACAATGTCACAGTAGCTTAGGACTCTTGTAAGCCTTCTTCATCTCACATTCTACGTTATGTTGAAAGCTATCGCGACGTTGTACTTATAGCCCTTAAACTATTTCACTATTTTTTTTTTTACTAGCAATACTACCCATTGTCCTTTTCTAACATTGGATGCGCAAAGAACTTAACAAGTGATCAACTGCAACAGGGAGTCAAATTATAAATATAAATAATCAACCCATTACGGCATTTTCAAACTCTTTAGATAAAAAACAAACAACCCAAAACAAACCCCACAACAATAGGATAACTTTCTTAAGACTACAAACAATTAAGACGCAGTAACGTAATAAACCTAGCCCAGCTTTCTCCATCTACTATCGGGACATCTTTCCAAACTAAATGTAGATCTTTCAACACAACCAGATCTTATTTAAAGCCTTCGTTTTAACCAAAGAATTAAGAAAACGAGTAGGAGACTATAAATACCGGTACGCTTTTTGGCGTAATTTAGGCCAAACAATCCCTCTACAGATTACCACACATCTTATCCACTTTATCCAGAACACAAATATTAAAAGATCACTGCCTTTTTGTCTTTTAATCTAGTCTACTCTAGAGATAAAGACGAAATGAATGTAGACCTTTAATATACTGATATACTACGCGTTTGGATGTAAAGTCGGTCGTCTATGTCAATGTCACAAGTTGAGTTGGTTTTAACGTCCAACATCAGCACTATATATGCTATAATGTGGACGAGCTCCAACACTGGCGTCTGACAATGTATGTGCTGCCACACACGTAACAGGGCAGGGATATAAAGACCGCTGTCTCAGCCAGTCACAGTACAATTACAACGACTCAACCACTTACAGGGGACGAAATCGAACAAATAAATTTGCCGACGCCCTACCACCTGAGCCAGTTTGTCCCCCTATATATCAATACCATAGTCGAGCGTGTCAATCTAGACTATTATTTTCTCCATAGTAATACTACCCCTCGTCCTTTCCAAACACCGAATGCGCAAAGAACTTAGAAGTGGTACATTGCAACGGGAAGTCAAATAATTAAATTAACGGTGAAGCAAAACTGATAAAATTCGACACGTCTTGTGATAAAAAAACAACACCCACCACAACAAAAAAAAAAAACAACAAAACAAGAACCAAGAAAACTGCCTTAAGACTACAAACAATAATCTCACTGAGCAATAGCAATAAACCTCGCCCAGCTCTCTCCATCTATCACCAGGACTGTCATCCTGAACTAAATCTAGACCTGCCAACACAACCAAATCGTATTTCAAAGTGTTCATTTTAACCAGTTATAGTATTTAAAAAAGCGTATAAAAATACTCCGTCTTCGCGAAATAATAAGAGCTCTGCCTAACAAAACATCTACAATTACAGCACATCTCAACGACTAGATCAAAAGCCGCACGTACAACGTTGTAGTAAGCTTACGACTCGTATTAAGATATAAGAATAAGGGGGCTTAGGATGAGTAGTTAGCTACCGAAAAGTTGTACTTACGATTCCAGATTTGAAACACAAATACCTGTCTTTGTTATTCGATAATTATATTCTTTTAATGAATAATAAATATAACCTACACCTGAAGGTTGCAGGTGTAGAACTTCAAGGCATGTAAGAAATGCGGTAAGGACAGGGCAGCTGCCTGTGGTAATTGGTATATCAGTCCTAAGGACCAGCCAACTCGAAGCTAATGAAATTATTGGAATCTCAATCAAGTGATTCATGTCTTATCTTCACCATGATCTTTTGTCTTCTATTAATGCCTAATCGCCGTACAAGATCCCTCGGGGAAACCCAGGAGACGTTAAATTCAGAGAGAGGGAGAGAGAGACAGAAAGAGAGAGAGATAGAGAGAGAGAGAG